>UESW01004431.1:707894-747631 GCA_900491605.1 Calamus simplicifolius | reverse complement strand
ATTTCACACGAAACAAATGACACCGATTAAACATAGAGATTTTTTAAAATTTAACTTTTTTTATAAGTGTTTCAAATCTTACATAGTCAATCATTAATCGTAATTTAATGTGTGAATCTTTAGTATTTCAGTATGACGAGCAGAGGTAGATCTACCGACGACAGACGGAGTGAGCAGGGATGCCCTGCTACATCAGATCACATGAGCATCGGAGATGGAGAGTTTGGATCTCCAGCAGTGGCGCAGCCTTCGATCTCTCAAGCAATATTACCATCCAGCCGATCGGTGCATACCTCCGAGAGTTCTTCCACCATCGGCCGCACTGTACTTTGACTTGATGCTCAGGGGATGTAAGTATATACTAATTAAAAATATATGTTTATGTTTTTAAGTCAATTACTTATAAACATGCATTTTTTTAACAGATTCATTGAGCAGCATCATGTATCCAGCCACATCAGCGCTGTATTCAGAGGCGTGCAGATCCCAGTGGCTACGATTGGCGCCACGTATCTCCAGCCACGAGGGAGTTTATTTTTTGAGTTTTAGGTAAACTTATTAAATACAATTTATCAGTGATATAAAATTTTTAAACTTAATAAATTCAGGAAACTAACTGTTTATTTTAATACAGAAAAAGTTTATGTGGGATCCTGCCAGCCATGATGCCATTAGGGCAGCATGGGAGGCTCTGACGCGACGCTGATACTCCGACATGCTTCATCATTGGAGGTCATCAGGTCAGCGTCCTGCGTACATACCAGAGGGTATTTGGCATGAGTGGCAGCAGGCCTGGGTGTCCGATGGCTGCCGCAGGAGGTCTGCATCAGCCAGCACGAACCATCGATCTGAGAAGGACGGTCCTGGCACGGGTCCTCCCGCCATACTTCGGGCTCCATTCGATTCAGGAGCACAGACGGCATATGGTAAGAAAAAATAAATATTTTAATTACTATTTTAGTTATTTATAAATATTTGTATTAATATCTTTTTTTTTGTTATAGTCTGAGCAGGAGGGCGGAGATCCTGGTGAGTTTCGTCTTTCAGGGCGACACACACCAGGAGGGACGGTTCCTGGGTCGACACGCGATCATGGAAGGTTGCGGTAAGAAATTAGATTAGTAGCTATTTAATTTCTAAAATTTTATTTCAAGAAATTTATTAACTCATTTATATATTGATTTCATAATTTCAAGACACGAGTCAAGGAGCTTCGCTCCCAGGCATCGCAGGTCGACTCTACTGATGGGGAGACGCCCATCGAACTCTCAGCAGAGAAGAGTCGGCGTGTGTTTTTGGAGGCTGTTGGTGCCCAGCCACGAGACCGCAGGGTCTATGGTTTGGGCACTAGAGCTTCTACATATTTTCCCAGGCCTCCAACTCGCGAGCTTCTGGTGATCTTCCTTCCGAGCGGTTTACACGACCTTCGCAGATCTATTGCAGAGGAGGTTCGCTAGGAGGTCGAGCAGGATTTTGAGGATCGTATGCGAGGCCGGGATCAGGAGATTGTAGACAGCGAGATGAGATGCATTATTTGCGGGATATGGTTAGCCGCTTGTCGCAGAGTCTTCAGCCTCCACCCTCCACGTGATCGCCCAGATTCTTGATGTATTTTTCTTTTCTTTTTTTATGTTTGTAAAAACTTCAAAATTTAATATATGAATTATTTTTGGAAATTTATTATTGTTTGGATTGAGTGAAAAATGTTTCTATCAATATTTAGATTTAACGAAATTGTATTAACCGTTTTAATTTTTAATCTTTTATATTTTTTTAAAAAATTTAATTTGCGATGCATTAGCGATTGAAATTGCATCGCTAATATTTTTAAAATATTATATAAATATTACGACGCAATGACCTGGCATCGCAATAATTTAAAAATAATTTAATAGCGACGCATTAGCGACTAAAATGCGTCGCTATTATATCTAAAATATTTTTAATAAATATTGCAATGCAATGACCTGCGTCGCAATATTTTAAAAAGTATTTTTTTTGCGACGCATTAGCGACTCAATTGCATCGCTATTATACCAAAAATATATATTAAATATTATGACGTAGCTAGATGCGTCGTAATATGTGATCAATTTAGTACGTCACAATATTTAATAATAATTTTTAAATATTAAAAATTAATTTAAATTTAGCGATGCATTGGATGCATCGCAATATTGCGATGCAATGTTGCATCGCAGAGCGTCGCAATATGCGACGCAATGCGACAATGAGTATTGCGATGGACATCTGAGCGATGCGTCATTGCGTCGCTATTGCGTCGCAATAGCATGTTTTAAGCGACGCAATTGCGACGCATTTGGGCATCGCAATATTTTATTTCTCTTGTAGTGTATTTGTTAATTTAAATGATTTGCATGATCAAAAAGTTGATTGCCTAGTTGCTACAAATAATAAAACTGATAATAGTTGGTTATGGCATCATAGGCTAGCTCATGCAAGCATGGATTTATATCTAAATTAGTTAAGAAGGATTTAGTGCATGGTTACCAAAAACTATTTTTGAAAAAGATAAAATTTGCAATGCTTGTCAATTTGGAAAACATTCGAGTATCTTTTAAACAAAGATTTGGTTTCAATCACTAGACCTTTGAACTCTTGCATATGGATTTATTCGGTCCTACAAGAACAACTAGTCTAGGAGGAAAAAGATATGGTTTATGTTATGATAATTTCTCTCGTTTTACATGGGTTTTATTTTAACTAGTAAAGACGAAGCGTTTCCCGCATTTCAAAAATTATTTAAAAGAATCACAAATGAAAAGAATTCTTTTGTTTTATCAATAAAAGTGATCATGGAAAAGAATTTAAAATAAATCTTTGAAGATTTTTGTAATGAAAAGGAATTGAACATAATTTTTCTGCACCAAGAACACCCCAACAAATGGGTAGTAGAAAGAAAGAATAGAACTTTAGAAGAAATGGCCCATACCATGTTGTGTGAGAGCAATCTCCCAAAGTACTTTTGGGCTGAAGCTATCAACACTGCATGCTATGTTTTAAATCGTGCATTGTTAGACCTATTTGAAAAAGACTCCGTATGAACTTTGAAAAGGAAGAAAACCTAACATAAGTATTTTCATGTTTTTGAATGCCGATGTTTTGTTTTAAATATGAAAAATAAAACCTGATAAATTTGATGCTAATCTGATGAAGGAATTTTTCTCGGTTATTCTTTGCATAGTAGAGTTTTTAGAGTATTCAACAAAAAGACTCTAGTAGTTGAAGAATCAATTTATGTTATCTTTGATGAATCTAATGATCTTCCATTAAGGAAAAGAAAAGGTATAAATGATGCAGATGAAATTGAAGATCAACTCAAAGACATCACCTTGAAGGATTAGAATGACTCAGATATACAAGAGGTAAATGAAGAAAGAAACGCTGACCTACCAAAAGCTTCAGAAGGTAATGATGAACTAGAAAGAGGATGGAGGTATGTTCTCATTCACCCTAAAGATCAAATCATAGGTGATCCATGTCAAGGCATTAGAACTAGATCATCATTTAGAGATACTTATAATAACTTAGCATTTGTATCTAAAATTGAACCTAAATGCTATAATGATGCTAAAAATGTTGTTGATTGGATAAATGCCATGCTTGAGGAACTTCACCAGTTTGAAAGAAATAATGTATGGACTCTTACTGAAAGATCTCATATCATCAAATTATTGGAACTAAATGAGGTTTTAGAAACAAATTGGATGAACATGGTAATATAATTAGAAATAAAGTAGCTAAGGGTTATAATCAAGAAGAGGGAATTGATTTTGATGAAACTATGCCCCAATTGCTAGACTAGAAGCTATTAGATTACTTCTTGCTTATGCCTGCTTTGAATTTTAAACTATATCAAATGGATGTTAAAGCGCTTTCTTAAATGGATACGTTGCTGAACAAGTTTTTGTGGAACAACCACCCGGCTTTGAAAATCACTTGTTTCCAAACCACGTATTTAAGTTGAACAAAGCTTTGTATGGTTTGAAACAAGTGCCCGGGCTTGGTATGAAAGATTAAGTAAATTCTTGATCAGTAATGACTTCATTCGAGAAAACATGGATACAACTTACTCATTAAAAGATAAGATGAAGATATATTAATTATTCAAATCTATGTAGATGACATCTATTCAGTGCCACTAATGATTCTTTATGCAAGGACTTTGCGAAGCTTATGCAAGGAAGTTCGAGATGAGCATGATGGGAGAACTAAACTATTTCTCAGACTACAGATCAACAAAGCAAAGACGTAATCTTCATAAGCCAATCCAAGTATATCAAAGAAATGATCAAAAAGTTTGGCATGGAGACATCCAAAGTATCGGTACCCCTATGAGCTCATCTTGTAGACTTGAATCATAATGCTGAAAAGTCTGTTGATTTAAAACTTTATAGAGGCATGATAGGATCTTATTGTACTTAACTGCTAGTAGACTGATATCCTATTTAGTGTTTGCATGTGTGCAAGATATCAAGCTAATCCTAAAGAATCACACTTGCTTGCTATTAAAAGGATATTTAATATTTGAATGGAATAATGAATTTAGACTATGGTATGACAAACAACCTAGCATTGACTTACTAGGTTACACTGATTCAAATTTTGCTGGATGTAAATTAGACAGAAAATCAACTAGCGAAACTTGCCAATTTCTAGGTGTTAACTTAATTTCATGGTTTAGCAAAAGCAAACTTCAGTAGCATTGTCTACGGCCGAGGCCGAATACGTTGCAGCTGGAAGTTGCTCTAAGCAGTAGCTAGAAGATTATGGCATCAAACAAAAGCCATACCAATAAAATGTGATAATACTAGTGCAATTAGTCTAACTAAAAATCCTATTCAACATTCTAAAACTAAACATATAGAAATTAGGCATCACTTTATTAAGGATCATGTAAAATGGTAATGTTGTAATTGAATTTTTAAGCACTGAAAATCAACTTGCTGATATTTTTATCAAACCTCTTGATGAATCTAAATTTTATGAAATTAGAAGAGAACTTGGTATGTTTGATCCATCTATTTAATGAATTATTTATAAATTTTATTGCTTCTTGACATCATATTTAAAAATCATATTATCATGTGTTGCATAACATTTCTTAATCAAAATGCATTTATGAAACATATTTTCAAATTAACGCTCTTGTCCTTTATTGTTTCAGTTAACTGAGAAGTTAACTGCCTTTAATTCTCTCCTTGACACATGGAAACTTTTCACATTCAATCGTCACCAACCGACCATTCCCTTCTCATTACTATCTTTAAGGTAGTTAACCAACCAGGCAACCAACCAGTCACCAACTATGTTGGAATCCTTCCTATATAAACTTTTTCAACCGTCTCCTCCTCATTCAATCGTCTTCTTCTTCAACATCTCATTTCTCTCTCAAACCGTCTCATCTCCTTCGATCCATTTGGCTTCTATCTTCTACATTCAAGCTCTTTCCTCCTTCCATCTACTTCAAGAAGAAAGAAGATGTCTCCTAAGAAGAAATCAATCTCAAGGGAAGATGATTCTTCAGATCTTCGTAGGAAGTCCACTTCATCTTCTTTGCGAAGTTCTTCTCATACTAACACCCTTATCGCCGCCAAATCATTTGCCCATGGGAGGTTAGTAGATTTCAATTTTCTAGAACAAGAAGGTTTCAAGATAGGTAAACTTTTTGCCAATCAAGGTTGGACAAATCTTTTATCTACCAAAAAGCCTATCTATCCCGAGTTAATTAGAGAATTTTATGAAAATAACCTTTGGAAGTGGAACCATAACGTCCTATGTGAAAAAGACTAGGATAGAACTTGACTGCAAAATACTAGGTTCTGCCTTTAATATTCCTTCTGAAGGTGTCCTGAAAATTCTTCCTAGTGAAAGAGGATAGAAACTTGGTATGATTCTTGATATAGATGATGGTGAAGCAAATAGCATAGTAACCCTTGATGCTAATATGCTGTCTATTGAAAATAGACTATTTCATAGCATCATAGCCAAGATATTTGCCCTGCATGCAGGTTCTTTTAATGTTGTGACTGATCGTGACATTAGTATCACGTATGATATTCTATAGAAACACCTGTAGATCTCCCTGATCTTATATTGACTATCATGAAAGAATCCTTAAATAGATCTAAGGCTACATTACCATATGAGATGTTTCTCACTTATGTTTTTGAGTTCTTCAATATAAAACTTAAAAGAGAAACAGCTGCAGCATTGCATCATTCTGACATATTCAATGCTCATTCCCTTCATCGCATGTACTATGCTAAGAGGGATGGTGTTTGGATTAAAGTTAGATCTAGGACTGGTGATAAACCTGCCCTTCAACCACCATCTAACCTGCCTCAACCTGCATGTTCACCACAAAATTTCTTTAATTTGATTTTCATCAACCTAATCCATATCTTGCCGCCATGAATGAACAAATTCATTCTTGACTAAACCACCTGATGTTAGTACTCCTGGTCCATCTCACCGCAACGATAACTCTGCTCCTGTTCCTCCCACTGTGCAAATCTGTGAAGAATAGATTCAACAGATTATTCATAAGTTATCTCTTGCCCAATCTAGTCGGAGTTCTGGGGATAGTGCTTCATTTATTAATGATCAGACCTTGGTTCCCCACATCTCATCTGTTTTCGAGACACTCTCTCAAGTTAAAATCATTCAAAATTAACTTGTCCATGATGTAAACATTTTAATGGATGAGTCTTTCACCATAACGAGACTGTCTTGGGTCGGATCCTGAATGAAATTAATTTCTTAAAATCCAAGCTTGAAAATTTTGAGACTAAAGCTGAATGGGTGGCATTTCAAATGCGAGCTAATGAGAGCCAGACAAAGGATGCAACAAATGCAGTCGATCACTGGACCGCATCTCTTGCAAAACTTAGCAATCTTGTATAAACATATATTGCACTTTCTTCTTTGTCAGCTCCAAATGCATCATTCTCACATCCTCACCTTTGGTCTCCTCCGCCTCAACCTTCAAGTGACAAGCCTGGACCCTTCCGAAAACCAGATGGATCATCAGTGCAACCTTTCGTAATTTCTTCAGATGATGAGAAGTGATTATCTTGTAATATTTGTTGAATGATTAAGACTTTCTTTTATGTTGAATGCTTAAGACTATATTTTGTAATATTTGTCATGACTTGAGCTTAAAACTTTAATGTTTTGTATGAATATTATGAGTATGAATGAAGTATTCACTTTATCTTGATGAATTATGCTTTGATTCCTTGCACATTTCTTCAATCGTCTTTTTGATCAATAACAAAAAGGAGGAGAAGAATATTGCATACATTGAGATAATGGAGAAAAGAAATCACTCCATATATTCAGGGGGTTTTAATTATTCAAATTGACAGGAGGAGAAAATAATGCATTCTATATTCCTATTTATTCAAAATATATTTTCTATTTTTTGCATGCTTAAGGGTTTCATCATCATAAAAAAGGGAAAGATTATTAACCCTAAATAATTTTAATGACTACAAAATAATTAAGTAAAGACTAATTCTATTTATTGTGGAAAACTAAGCTTGATGCAAGAAAGTACAGGTATTTACAAATGAGCGTTATCAAGTAAAATCTTATGGGAGTATACCTCTTTCATTTTTATTTGTTACCTGGAAGCTAGTTAATTTGATCATTCTCCCTAGCCGTTTGCATTATTATGTGAGCTAGCAAGATAGCTAACTTATCCTTCCTTCTAGCTAGTTGACGCATCTGTTAGCTAACTAACTTTATCTTACTGTGGCCTGGCCAAATGGTTACCTTCCTTAGTTAGCTGGATAGCTAACTGGTCCCTTCCTTAGCTAGCTGAAATTCCATTTTAGCTAACTATGTCTCCCTGTTCTCTATGCTAGCCAAACCATGCTCATTTTAGCTAGCTAGTTAGCTAGCTTGGCCTCCTTTTAGCTAGCTGAATTGCTCCCTTAGTTAACTACTTTTTGCCTTATCTCTATGCTGGTCGAATGCTATTGGATTCAGTTAGCTGACTAGCTAACTCATCCTCCTTCTTAGCTAGCTAGCTTCATTTTTAGTTAACTATTTTTCCCGGTTACTTTGCTTGGCCGAACGGTTCCTATTTTGGCTAACTGGTGAGCTAGCTGGGTGCTTCTCTTAGCTAGCTAGTATATCCTGTTAGTTAACTGCCTTGACTTGGGAGCTAACTAATCTTCCTTGTCAACTAATATTTTTTGCAGGTTCCACACCAACCGTGCGGTTGCTAATTTGAGTTAGCTGGAGAGCTAACTAATCTTCTCCTTGGGCATGTGGATGAGCTTCTTAACTACCTAAGGAGCTAGCTGCCTCTCTCTCTCTCTGGGCGGAAGAGTTCTCTTGCCATGAAAATTTAAACTTAGTTAGCTAAAGAGCTAACTCTTCTTCTGTTGATGGCTAAATTTCTTCTCCAAGTTGTGAGCTTTCTTTTTCTAGTTAGCTGGAGAGCTAACTACCTTTTGAGGCTCCTCTCTTCATGAACGTTGGATGCTTTCTTAGTTAGCTATAGAGCTAACTACTTTTTGGTTTAGTTAGCTAGAGAGATAACTAGTGTCTCTAGCTAACAACTTTTTGATTTAGTTAGCTAGAGAGCTAACTAGTGTTTCTTGGAATGGACTCCTGGCCATGTGACTCCTTGGTTAGCTAGCTAAGGAGCTAGCTACTTTTTCTTGGGATGCATGACAAGTCGTGTGCTCTTTGTGGATAGTTAGCTGGAGAGCTAACTACTTTATCTATTGAATCTGATGCTTTTCTCTCATGCTGTGGAGCTTTCAAATTTAAGCTAGCTGGGATCTTCCTTTAGCTAGCTTGTGGCTTTTCACTCCTCTTCATAGCCAAGCATCTTCAAGCTTCAGCTAACTGGAATTAAATTCCAGTCAGCTACCTCATTGGCTTTTGGGCGTACTCTCTCTCTCTTCTTTAATTAATTTCTATTTTCAGCTATACTAACTTTTGATCTCTTGGATTATGGCAAAGATCTTCCTTTCTCAAATGGATTCAGTGCATTCAATGCCTAAGGGAAATAATCTCAACGATTATCTTTTCTTTCCGTTTTACTTTTCATTTATTTCAATGTATCTAACAGATATCTTTGATGTTGGAATGTTTTAAATAGCTAAGATTAGAAGAATAAAATGACGAATCTGAAAGAAAAAAAGAAGAGAAAGAAATCTAGGAAAAATGCTTTTATTGCATATTTTTGGAGTGTTGAAAAGCAAGTTCGTGTGCATTGAAGTTGACAAATCTTAAAGATCATTCATTACTCATGTCGTCCATATCCATTAAAGCCTTCAATCATTCAAAGCTTCAGCTACCTCGGAGCTCTTCAGCTACCTCGGAGCTCTTCATTTATTGCTGAAGATTTGCTACAAAAGTTGTAAAGTATTTCTTTGAATATTTGCTCATTGTAGAAGCTACTTGTTCTTATCTATTCTGAATATTTTTATAAAAGGGTTAGATTTAACCTTTGGTTCTTGTTGGCTTCCTTGTGCCGTTAAACAAGAGGACTAGCCGGGTAGGACTAGGGGTTAGCTTTCTTGTGCCATGAAATAAGAGGACTAGTCGGGTAAGGCTAGGGGTTTGGCTGCCTTGTGCCGTATAAACAAGAGGGCTAGCCAGGGAAGGCTAGAGGTTGTAATCGTTGTGATACGATTGGTGTGAAATTTTCAAAGGATATTTTGGGGAGTGGATGTAGGTGCTAAGTTTTGGCACCGAACCACTATAAACTCTCTGTGTTTGTGGTGCTTGATTTTTGTGATATTGTTTTGTGCACTTTACTACACCGCTGCCATTAAATTTTAATTGTGTTAAAGCACATATCTGCACTAGTATTAATTTTTAATTACCCAATTCACCCTCCTCTTGGGTTGGTACATCTGGCAACATGAGCTTTGGATAGGACAAAAGCCTAGTCTAAAGCATTTTCATGTTTTGGGATGTCCAGTTGAGGTAAGACCTTATAGGCCATATGAAAAGAAATTGGACTCCAGGATACTGAGTAGCTATTTTGTTGGTTATTCTGAGCGATCCAGGGGTTACAAGTTTTATGATCCTAAATCAAGGATAATTTTTGAGATGAAAATTGCAACGTTCTTTGAGGATATTGAGTATAGGGGGAGAAATAAAGTTAGAGACTTTGTCTTTGAGGAGGAATTGGAACCTACTACTCTTGTTGAAGAGCAGCCAGTTCCTATTCCTATAATTGCTTTTGATAATAATCAAGTTGCAATTCTAGAACAACAAGAAATTATTGTTCAACCCTAGAGGTACAAACTCAACAACCTCAAGAACAAGTGCCTTGCGGCAATCCACTAGAGAAAGGAAGAATGCTATTCCAGATGATTATATAGTGTTTCTTCAGGAATATGAGGAAAATAATGGCGTGATGGAAGATAATCCTATCAACTTCCTTCAAGCCATACAAGGTTGTAATTCAGAAAAGTGAATTGAAGCAATGAAAGAAGAGTATAAGTCTATGCAAGATAATAAAGTTTTGGAACTTGTCCCATTACCAGAAGGAGTGAAACCCATTGGTTGTAAATAGATTTTTAAGACCAAACGAGATTCAAAGGGTAATAGAAAGGTATAAAGCTCGTCTTGTGGCTAAAGGCTATACTCAAAAGGAATGGATTGAATTTAAAGAGACCTTCTCTCCAGTTCATCGAAGGACTCTTTAGGACAATCATGGCTCTTATTGCATAGTATAATATGGAACTCCATCAAATGGATGTTAAGACGGCGTTTCTCAATGAAGACATTGATGAGACAATTTATATGGTGCAATCAGAAAACTTTGTGTCAGAAGATCCAAAAAAAATGGTTTGCAAATTGATAAAATTTATTTATGGGTTAAAGAAAAGCTTCTCGTCAATGGTACCACAAATTTCATCAAGTAATTCTCTCATTTAATTTTGAAGTGAATGCAGTTGATGATTGTATCACAAGTTCAGTGGGAGTAAATATATTTTTCTGGTTTGTATGTGGATGACATTTTGCTTGCCACAAATGATATAGGCATGTTGCACGAAACCAAGAAATTTCTATCAAGCAATTTTCAAATGAAAGATCTTGGTGATGCCTCCTTTGTATTGGAAATTCAGATACATCGAGATCGTTCTTAGGGTATCCTTGGATTATCACAAAGGAGCTATATCGATAAAGTACTTAAGAGATTTAGCATGCAAAATTGCAAACCAGGTGATACCCCTATCGCTAAAGGAGATAAATTCAGTATTAATCAGTGCTCAAAAGGAAACCTTGAAGTTGAAGAGATGAAGAAGATTCCTTATGCTTCGGTTGTAGGGAGTCTAATGTATGCTTAAGTTTGTACACGTCCGGATATTGTGTACATTGTTGGAGTGTTAGGAAGATATTTAGGCAACCCAGATATGGATCACTGGAAAGCAGCCAAAAGGGTTATGAGATATCTAAAAAGAACAAAACTCACATATAGAAGATCAGATCATTTTGAGATCATTGGGTATTTTGACTCCGACTTTGCGGGATGCCGAGATAGTAAAAGATCTACTCGGGCTATGTATATCTGTTAGGTGGTGGGGCTATTTTTTTGAGAAGTGCAAAACAGATACTCATAGCTTCTTCTATCATGCAGCAGAATTTATAGCATGTTATGAAGCATCCAATCATGGGATATGGCTGAAAAACTTTATCACTGGGCTGCGCATATTGGAAGGAATTGAAAGACCGCTAAAGTTATTTTGTGACAACAAGTCAGCTGTATTATATTCCAACAATAATAGGAGATCGATCAAGTCAAAGCATATTGACATCAAGTTCCTGATGTAAAGGAAAGAGTATAGAGTGGTCAGATTTCTATAGAGCATATGGGAACAAACTCCATGGTTGCAGATCCCCTTACAAAGGGTGTGCAGCCCAAGGTCTTTCATGAGCATACTGCTCACATGAGCGTTATAGAGCATGACGATGCTTAGATTCAGTGGGAGTTTGTATTGCTTCTATTTCATTCAATTCAGTACACTCTGTATAATTATGTTAAAGTTTTGATCTCACTCAAGTTTAAGAATGACCAGTTGGAAATAGGCATGTTAAGATCACATTACATATAATTTTATGCTACACATCCATTATGATCCATGTCATTCAGTTGTATCAACATACGTGACCATTGATGGGTCGAGTTATGATAGATATAAAAGGCCGCTTTGATCCTATGTTGGTATGGTTGATGGACCGGATTGGTTATAGATACATTTAAGTAATGACAGTAAAATTGAGCTCATTTGATTATTTTTGCAACATAATTATAAGGTTACACTATAGCCCAGTGGGAGATTGTTGAATTTTATAATATAGGTGGGGAAGAGAGGAGGGAGGAGCGCTTGGTGTGGGGAAGAAGGAGGAAGGAAGAGGGAGGGTTAGGGCCTGGGGGGGGGCTCTTTATATATAGGATTCTAATCCGTTGCTAATTAGCGATGCAATGAATGCATCACTATTGCGTCGCTAATTAGCGACGCATCCTTGCGTCACTAATTGAGTCACTAATTAGTGATACAAATCGATGCGTCACTATTTGGCAATGCATTTATGCATTGCTAATTAGCGATACAAAGTTGCATCGCTAATTTGGCAGGGTAAGCCGGATATGGCAAAATTTGGCAACACATAATTGCATCGCTAATAGTGACGCAATATGCATCGCTAAATGCGTCACTATTTAGCGACGTATTGAATATGCATCGCTAATAAGAGCATGTTTATGCATCGCTATTAGCAACACAATTATGCATCGCTAAATATTAATATTATATAATATTAATATTATATATTAATTATTATAGTATATGTTGACCCAATTATTGATTTTGATGATTAATAAATGACATGTATATCCATTATGTTCTAACAAGGGTTTCAGGCATTAAAAATATTTGATCAATCAAAATGTATAAAGAACCTTATTTTCAATCAAATGCCAGAAGTATTTTTCAAAATTAGAGCCTAGAGTCGACACCTAGATGGTCTGGAGCCGACCCCATGGTGGATAAGATGTTTTCCTGATTTTTGGCATGGTCTGGAGTCGACACCCAGTTTTGGAGCTGACTCCAACCTGAGACACCGAAAAGAGCATTCTGTTTCAGTTTCGGAGTCAACACCAAGTTTCGAGAGCTGACACCTAGATTTTGGGAGCCGACACTTATAGTCTCTAGAGCTGACTCTAACCTGAGTATAGAGAGTTATTTCTTGAGCATTTCTGGAGCCGACACCTTATGGAGTGCGGAGTCGACACCCGAAAGCGGTGAGTCGACACTCAACTTTTTCAGAGCCGACTCCTCAATGACCTTTTACTTTCTATTTTTGGATACTCGACTTGGAGCCGACACCTGAAAAGTTGGAGCCGACTCCAACCTGTCAGGAAAGGATTTTCAAAATGTCAGAACGGCCTCCAACGGCAACATTTTCTCACCTAATTTCTAACGGCTACTTTTCTTGTGTGTAGGAGAATCCAAGGATAGAAATAACGGCTAGTTTTTACCTAATCATGGATTAAGGAGAATCTATAAAAAGGGAGACCGTCCGTTTAAAAAAAAGAGACGAAAAAAATAGAGAAAACAACTTGAAAAATCCGAGAAGTCTTGAGCAAGAAATCAAAGAGAAAGAGTCAAAGTTCAAATCCATCAACTTAGAAAGCTCAAAGAGAAATCCAAAGCATTCAAGCTCAAAATCGGAGTATTTCTCAAGTGAAGAAAAAGAGAGCAAAAGCCCTGATTTTTCCAACTTCTCATCTGCAATCCTTGTGAAGAATCTGATGAGGCCTGATTCAACCCTTCAAGAGAGAAGAGGAAAAGAAGAAAAGAAGAAAAGCTCACATCAAATTCGCTTAAAATAGGCTTTTCTAATCTTTGTTTACTTATATTGTTATTTGCTCATTTAAGGAGCTTTGCATTGTTGTAAACTTTAAATCAATTTGGTGTTTGCTAATTCAATCAGGGATTGAATTAGTTGAGGTAGTTTACCTCGGAACAAGCTAGATTAGCTTGGGTTTGGGTTTTGTGCTGGTGAGCCCGGAAAAACCGGCTGGGTTCGTTGTGACCCCGTGTAAAACAACAAGTTGGAGTTGTGAGCTTGTAAAACAACTCGACTGTAATCAGTGGATTATAGTGTGGACCCAAGGGTTGCTTGGGAGTGGACGTAGGTGTTGGATACACGAACCACTATAAATATCTTGTGTTTGTCGTGCTCTTGTCTCTATCTCTCTCTACTGTGCTTTAAATATTGCTTCATTCTCTAGCATACTTAATCTTTGTGAAATTTGGTTTTAAGTTTTAAAGTGTTAAATTTTTTAAAAGAACCCAATTCACCCCTCCTCTTGGGTTGCCATCTGGGCCAACAATTGGTATCAGAGCAAGTGCTCATTGTTTATTTGATCACACGATCAAGAGCTAAAGATCCAAATGGAAGCTCAAGCTGGATCTTCATTTGCTGAAGGTCATTCTACTAATAGACCTCCTTTGTTTAATGGTTCCAACTATTCATATTGGAAAGCAAGAATGAGGATATTCATTCAAGCTTCAGATTATGAATTATGGAGTGTCATAATTAATGGACCTAGCACACCCACACATGATTGATGGTTCTATTGTTCCTAAGCCCGAAAGGGATTGAATGATAATGATAGGAAAATGGCTCAGCTCAATGCTAAGGCCATGAATGTTTTATATTGTTCCTTAGATGCAAATTTAATCGTATCTCTACATGTAATTCCGCAAAAGAAATATGGGATAGATTAGAGGTTACCATGAGGGTACAAATCAAGTTAAAGAATCTAAGATTAATATTCTTGTTCATAAGTATGAATTATT
This sequence comes from Calamus simplicifolius, assembly GCA_900491605.1. Taxonomy (NCBI): domain Eukaryota; kingdom Viridiplantae; phylum Streptophyta; class Magnoliopsida; order Arecales; family Arecaceae; genus Calamus; species Calamus simplicifolius. Next base: position 732,764 of record UESW01004431.1, on the reverse strand, counting down.
TAGCATGAACAAACTGAAACTATAGCATGCATGTATACTAGATTCACCGATATTGTAAATGGTCTAAAAAGTCTTGGCAAGACCTACACTAACTCTGAATTGGTTCGTAAAATTCTTAGGTCACTTCCAAGGACATGGGAAGCAAAGGTGACAGCAATCCAAGAAGCCAAGGACCTCAACACTTTACCTTTGGAGGAGCTACTTGGATCACTAATGACCCATGAGTTAACCATGAAGCAGCACATAGAGGAAGAAGTTAAAAAGAAGAAGACTATAGCTCTTAAGGCTGCAGAAATTGAGGAAAGCAGCAGTGAGGATGAAGATGATGATGAGACAGCTCTTCTTGCTAGAAAGTTCAAGAAATTCATGAGAAGAAGGAAACCCTTTCATAAAAGGAAATCGGGAATTAAGATGGAAGGCGAAAAAAAAAGAAAAGGACAAGGACAAAGACAAAGAGAAAGACCCCCTAATTTGCTACGAGTGTAAGAAACCGGGGCACTTTAGATATGATTGTCCTCAACTAAAAAAGACCTACAAGAAGAAGAAAAAGGCATACATTGCAACATGGAGAGACAGTGATGAATCCTCTTCCGAGGAGGAACAAAAGGAAGTTGCAAACATCTTCTTGTGGCAACAGAGGATGATGAGGTAAGTACCGAAGCTAATGACTTTACTTTTGAAGAATTGTTTGAAGCATTCAATGAACTAGTTGATGATTTTAAAGCCTTGAAAAAGAAAACAAATCATTGAAAAATGATAATCTAAATCTTGTCAAAGAAAAAGATAATCTTACTCATGAAGTTGAAAAATTGAAATCAGAAAATGAAGTTTTGATTAAAGAAAAAGGATCAATTTCCAATGAAAATGATGGATTAAAGAAGGAAGTTGATAAATAAAAATATAGTTGATAAATTTACATATAGTTCTAAAAAACTTAATTTATTATTGAGTAATCAAAGAGCTATATTTGATAAGGCTGGATTAGGTTATAGGCCTAAATAAAACAAAAGTATGTCAAAAACTTCTTTAGAAAAGAACAAGATAAAAATGAAGTTTCATGTCATTGTTGTAACAAAAAGGGACACAAAGCCTTTGAATGTAATTTTAAGAAAATTAACAAGAATTTAAGTAGTAAAGGAAGGAAAATATGGGTTCCAAAAGGAACAATTTTATTGCTACTAACCATGAAGGACCCAAGAAGGCTTGGGTACCTAAACAGAAAGTTTGATCACTTTGCAGGAGTGTCTTGTGGCCAAAAGATCAAAACGAAAATGGTATCTTGATAGCGGCTGCTCAAGACACATGACGGGTGACAAGGATCAATTCATCACCCTTGAAGAGAGGAGTTGTCACTTTTGGAGATAATGGTAAAGGCCAGATAATGGGATTTGGTAAAATTCAGATAACTCCCTCTACTTTCATTGAGAATGTTCTGTATGTAGATGGTTTAAAGCATAACTTAATCAGTATTAGCCAATTGTGTGATAAAGGTTTAAAAGTTTCATTTGAAGCTTCTATCTGCACTGTTTCTAATCCCATTGACAATAGCATATATTTATTGAAAACAGAAATGGCAATGTATACTTAATTGATTTAAACAATTTGTCTACTAGTAATCATTGCTTAGTAGCTAATGCTAATGTAAATGAGATTGGATGGTTATGGCATCGTAGATTAGGTCATGCAAGCACACACCTAATTTCAAAATTAATCAGAATGGACTTAGTTAAAGGACTTCCGAAGTTAGATTTTGAAAACAACAGAATTTGTGATGCATGTCAATTTGGAAAACAAACTAGAAACTCTTTCAAATCTAAAAATTTGTTTCCACTTCTAGGCCACTGGAGCTACTTCACATGGACCTTTTGGACCTACTAGAACTACTAGTCTAGGAGGAAAGAAATATGGTCTTGTGATAGTAGATGATTATTCTAGATACACTTGGGTATTATTTTTGGCTCATAAGGATGAGACTTTCTCAATATTTTTGAAGTTTTTCAAGAAAGTCACTAATGAGAAAAACAACACCATAGTGTCTCTTAGAAGTGATCATGGTAACAGAATTTAAAAATCACTTGTTTAAAAATTTCTGCACTGAACATGGCATTTATCATAATTTTTCAGCACCTAGAACACCACAACAAAATGGAGTTGTAGAAAGAAAAAATAGGACTTTAGAAGACATGGCCCGTACCATGCTATGTGAAAGCCAACTCCCAAAGTACTTCTGGGCGGAAGCTATAAACATGGCATGTTACATCCTTAATAGAGCCCTAATTAGGCCAATACTTAAGAACACACCTTATGAATTATGGCATGATAGAAAACCAAAAATAGGTTATTTTCATGTATTTGGTTGTAAATGTTTTATTCATAATAATGGAAAAGATAATCTTGGAAAATTTGATGCAAAATCTGATGAAGGCTTATTCTTAGGATATTCAACAACCAGCAAAGCTTATAGAGTATTTAACAAGAAAACCTTAATTGTAGAAGAATCTATTCATGTAGTCTTTGATGAATCTTTAGCATCAAGTTCAGAAAAGATTGATGATGAGGAAGATACAAACATATTAGAAAGAGACATTGAAAAATTAAATATAGATGTATCTTCATATCATGAACAAGAAGCTAAAGATGATGATTCTTCTAGGGTTGATGTTATTGATACTAATCATAATGAGGTAGATCTTCCTAGAGATTGGAGATATGCCTATGGTCATCCAAAGGAATTGATTATAGGTGATCCATCTCAAGGTGTAAGAACTAGATCATCTATGAGAAATATCAATAATCATCTTGCATTTGTATCTCAAATTGAACCTAAAACCATTGAAGAAGCTGAAAAAGATAGTAATTGGATGCTAGCTATGCAAGAAGAATTAAATCAATTTACTAGGAATAATGTATGGTCCTTAGTTGATAGACCTAAAGATCATTCAGTCATAGGATCTAAATGGGTATTTAGAAATAAATTGGATAAAATGGCATAGTAATTAGAAATAAAGCTAGATTAGTTGCAAAAGGATATAATCAAGAAGAAGGAATTGATTTTGATGAAACTTTTGCACCTGTAGCTAGATTAGAAGCAATTAGATTACTACTTGCATTTGCATGCCATATGAACATAAATTTATTTCAAATGGATGTTAAAAGTGCATTTTTAAATGGTTTTATAAATGAGAAGTTTTTGTGGAACAACCACCTGGTTTTGAAGATCATGAATTTCCAAATCATGTTTTTAAATTGCACAAAGCACTATATGGTTTAAAACAAGCACCTAGAGCTTGGTATGATAGGTTAAGCAAATTTCTGATTGAAAATGATTTCACTAGAGGAAATGTAGACAAAACCTTATTTTTAAAAAGAAAGACAAAGATTTATTAGTAGTACAAATATATGTAGATGATATTGTATTCGGTGCTACTAACAATTTCTTGTGTCAAGAGTTTGCTAAGTTAATGCAGGGTGAATTTGAAATGAGCATGATGGGAGAACTCAACTTCTTCCTAGGACTTCAAATCAAGCAAAGCAAAGAAGGGATTTTTATTAACCAAACAAAGTATACAAAGGAAATTCTCAAGAAGTTTGGAATGGAATCAATCAAACCCCTTGGAACACCTATGAGTCCTTCATGCAAATTAGACAAAGATGAAGATGGTAAGAAAGTAGATAAAAAATACTACAGAGGTATGATCGGATCTTTACTCTACTTAACTGCAAGTAGACCTGATATCATGTTTTTGTTTGTCTATGTGCTAGATTTCAATCAGAACCTAAAGAATCTCACTTAATTGCTGTGAAAAGAATCTTAAGATATCTAAGTGGAACTAAAAATGTAGGATTATGGTATTCTAGAGACTCAACACTGAACTTAATTGCATATTCTGACTCTGACTATGCTGATGTAAACTAGATAGAAAAAGTACTAGTGGTGCATGTCAATTCTTAGGAAGTAACTTAATCTCTTGATTTAGCAAAAAGCAAAATTCGGTTGCATTATCTACTGCTGAAGCAGAATATGTTGCAGCTGGAAGTTGCTGTGCTCAAATCCTTTGGATTAAGCGACAACTTGAAGATTATGGCATAACACTTGATAAAACTCCTATTAGATGTGATAATACAAGTGCGATCAATTTAACTAAGAATCCAATCCAACACTCAAGAACTAAACACATTGAAATTAGATATCACTTCATTAGAGAACACGTAGCTAATGGTGAAATTTGTCTTGACTATGTTAGTACTGAAGAACAATTAGCTGACATATTTACAAAACCTTTGAGTGAAGAGAGATTCTGTTATCTTAGAGGTAAATTAGGAATTTGTGATCCTTTGGAATGATTTTGAAACTCTTAAGGAAGATTTATCTATATTTCCTCAATTTCTTGAGATTTCTCTCATGATTTTAAGGATAATTTATCAAGACATTTGAGTAATTTGATTCATCATATTCCAAATTTTATCAAAATTTATTGAGTTTATTTTCGATAAGTTTTGAATGTCTGAAACTCTGTTATTTTTCTCTGAAACTGTCTGTGGAGTCGACACCTCAAATTATGGAGTCGACACCTTGTCTGTGTCTCTCTATCTGGACCTTGGAGCCGACACCCGATTAAGCGGAGCCGACTCCAGTTCGAGTGCTAACCGTGTTAGCGACTTGGAGTCGACACCCGACTTGCGGGAGTCGACACCTGGTAGCCCCAAATTGACTTTATTAGGACAGAGTCGACACCTTCTCATTCCATTCATTTCAAAACTCTATCCAAAACCTCTCCAAACCTCCCAAAGCCTAAATCCCTCAAATCAACCTTTCCTAAGATTTCTATGGCACCTAAACGTAGAGGATCGGTCCTTGGTGCTCCCGTAACCACCCGGAAGCGTACGGCTCGGCATCCTATTCGTGAGCCATCTCCAAGCGATGATTCCTCTTCAACTCATTCGGATAACCCTAGCCACTCCTCTCCTCAGGTAGATACTTGCGGGGCGTGTGATTACCATGGGAAGGAAAGTGGATTTTGATTTCTTTGAGACCGAGGGCTTTTCTATTGGAAGACAGATTAAGGAGCTCGGCTGGGACAAGGTATGCTCTTTGGATGTTCCACTTATCCAGCCCTAGTTAAGGAATTCTATTTTAATTTATCAAGGGGAGATGGTGGGATAATCAGTTTTGTAAGAGGAAAGAGTTCATCTCACATTTCAAAGTTTAGGAAATTTTTGAGCATCCCTGTCACTGGGCTTGTAGCTGATATTCATAGTGAGAGATCTGATGCCTTGTCAAGGATGTTAGGAAGAGAATTACTGATTTGAAGAAGTAAGGGCTAATCAGTTGCCCTTGGAGCTTAGATTATTACACAACATCTGTAGTAGGATCTTATTCCCCAAGAATGGCCGTTTCGAGTACGTCTCAGAATGAGACATTGTGATTATGGACAGTGTCTTGATGGGTCAGCCTATTAATCTTGCTGGGATGATGATTTGGTATATGGCTGAGGCCGGGGGCAAAAGAAGATCTTCTTTGCCTTATGGGATTATTTTAACTATGGTTTTTAGAAGTCAAGGCATTGTGATTTCTGACAATGAGCCATCAAAGAACCTCAGACACACAGATTATTATAGCTTGGCTACGGTGAACAGGATGGGGTTCGTTAAAGTGAATGGTCAATGGGAGAGAAAAGGCCATCAGGATGAGAGAGCCGCTGAGTTTAGGACTTCTGCACCATCTGAGGTTGGTCCATCAACGAGGCTTCCTTCACCAGAGCCTAGCAGCTCTTCACCTCCTCCAGCTCCTGCTCCAATTCCTGTACCGCCACCTATGTCATCTAGTGGATTTTCAGATTTTAGTTAGAGCAACTCAAAAGTTTATTTGCTGCTCACAAAGAAGAAATGAAAACTGAGATTGATAACAGTTTGATGAACTTAAGAGAATTGTATTACTCCTTGGATGATAGATTTGGTAAGATTGAATCCACCCTTGGAGCCTCCGTAGAATCTTTAAGGAATGATCTCAAGAATATTTTTGAAGAACTTAAAGATATTGGTAGAGATTCAGAGACTTACTCCAAATGCAATGCTAAGCTTCAGGACAAGATTATGACTGCATATGCATTTGTTGACAGAAGACTAAAAGAATTTGTTAGAACTCAAAGTGAAGGGATGGAAAAATTGTAGAAGAATTGCAAAGATTTCTTAGAACTTATTTTTGATTATGTTGTAATGAAGTTTAATGAAGTTAGATATAATGAAGTTCTTTTGATGTTATTAAAAGATGATGTTCAGTTTAATATGTTTTGATATTTGATGATGTAATGAAGTTTAATAAAGTTAGATATAATGAAGTTCTTTTGAAATGTAATGTTTACTTTTTGGTATTAAATGTAATGTTGTGAATGAACTACTTGAATTTTTGCAATTTGATTATTCTTTTGAGAAAGATTAATTTGAACTTGAATCTTTTCTAAAACCTTTTTATTGATTACAAAAAAGGGGAGAGAAGATTGTATATGCAAGGTATCTAGCAAGCTTAAGGAATTGGTATCAAATAACTTCGATAAAATAAGTTTAATTGGTATCAAGCATCAAATGTAATTTGATATGATCATATAAGTTTAATAGCAAAGGAAGAATAGATATTAATTTGAGTATCATAGGGGGAGCTACCTCATTTAGGGGGAGCTTATCTATAAGGGATAAATATTTGAGAAATTTGATTTGAAAACCTTATTATTTAAATCATGCATATACTCAATACTTTTATAATCATCAAAAAGGGGGAGATTGTTGACCCAATTATTGATTTTGATGATTAATAAATGACATGAGTATATCAATTATGTTTTAACAAGGGTTTCAGGCATTAAAAATATTTGATCAATCAAAATGTATAAAGAACTTATTTTCAATCAAATGCCAGAAGTATTTTTCAAAATTTAGAGCCTGGAATCGACACCTAGATGGTCTGGAGCCGACCCCATGGCAGATCAGAAGTTTTCCTAATTTTTGGCACGGTCTAAAGTCGACACCCAGAGTTTCGGAGCCGACTCCAACCTAAGACACCGAAAAGAGCAATTTGTTTCAGTTTCCGGAGTCGACACCAAGTTGTCAGGAGCTGACACCTAGATTTCGAGAGTCGACACTTACAGTCTTTGGAGCCGACTCTAATCTGAGTATAGAAAGTGTATTTTCTTGAGCATTTCTGGAGCCGACACCTTATGGAGTGCGGAGTCGACACCCAAAGCGGCGAGTTGACACTCAACTTATTCGGAGCCAACTCCTCAATGAACTTTTACTTTCTATTTTTGGATACTCGACTTGGAGCCGACACCTGAAAAGTTGGAGCCGACTCCAACCTGTCAGGAATGGATTTTTAAATGTCAGAATGGCCTCCAACGGTAACATTTTCTCACCTAATCTCTAACGGCTACTTTATTATGTGTAGGAGAAATCCAAGGACAGAAATAATGGCTAGTTTTCACCTAATCATGGATTAAGGAGAATCTATAAAAAGGAAGACCATCCGTTTAAAAAAAAGAGAGATGAAAAAATAGAGAGAAAACAACTTGAAAAATCCGAGAAGTCTTGAGCAAGAAATCAAAGAGAAAAGAGTCAAAGTTCAAATCTATCAACTTCAGAAAGCTCAAAGAGAAATCCAAAGCATTCAAGCTCAAAATCGGAGTATTTCTCAAGTGAAGAAAAAGAGAGCAAAAGCCCTGATTTTCCTAACTTCTCATTTGCAATCCTTGTGAAGAATCTGAGCTAAGGCCTGATTCAACCCTTCAAGAGAGAAGAGGAAAAAAGAAAAGAAGAAAAGCTCACATCAATTCGCTTCAAACAGGCTTTTCTAATCTTTGTTTGCTTATATTGTTTATTTGCTCATTTAAGGAGCTTTGCATTGTATAAACTTTAAATAAATTTGGTGTTTGCTAATTCAATCAGGGGGATTAAATTAGTCGAGGTAGTTTACCTCGGGAACAAGCTATATTAGCTTGGGTTTGGGTTTTGTGCTGGTGAGCCCGAAAAAACCGGCTGGGTTCGTTGTGACCTCGTGTAAAACAATAAGTTGGAGTTGTGAGCTTGTAAAACAACTCGACTGTAATCAGTGGATTATAGTGTGGACCTAAGGGTTGCTTGGAAGTGGACGTAGGTGTTGGATACACTGAACCACTATAAATATCTTGTGTTTATCGTGCTCTTGTCTCTATACCTCTTTTACTGTGCTTTAAATTATTGCTTCATTCTCTAGCATACTTAATCTTTGTGAAATTTGGTTTTAAGTTTTAAAGTGTTAAATTTTTTAAAAGAACCCAATTCACCCTCCCTCTTGGATTGCCATCTGGGCCAACAGGCTAGAAGGTCAAAGGAATTTTGAGAAACCGAGGCTAAATTTGCCATACTAATGGCATTTCTTAGCTTGGCTGAAAGAGTAAGCATCGAAGGTTTCATGACGGTAACTTTGGATGATGTGGACTGGAATTGTGTATCGATAGGGGTTTTCTCCATGGACTTTGAGTCTTCTATTGGGCTCTCATGGTTTAAAAGAAGCTCGAGTTGGCATGCATGCTCATCCATTAGAAGCGTGTGGTGGATGTTATCAAGGAAGAAAGTGAAAGCTTTATGAGAAAAGGAGTGAAATAAGAAGAAGAGAGGAAAGAATGAGCTCAAGGTGAGATTATTGTAAATGATAAAGAGTGGAGGAGAGTTTATATAAGATTGGCCTCAAAATCTTGATATGAACAAGCAAGAATAGCGGTGAAACATTTTCTAGAAAGTAGATGCTACAATATTAAAAGAAGAAGCTAAAAGATTCCATGGTGATAATTCATGATAAACATGAATTGAATGGAACATTTTGGTGGTTAATTATTTTAGATTCTTCGGGGCTTTTTTTTTAGCTATTGACTTACGAAGACAATTTCTATTGGGAAGTCAAATTCCTAGGAGTCTATATGGAAAAGATTAAAATGTAATATGTGGTATAGGATTTGATTCCATCTATTTCTACATAAAATAATTCAAAATATTATAGAAATTCTGTTCATTGCATGATTTTGTTTATATCTCTTTTAGAATATTTTAGTTGAATCATGATGAGTACACATGGGCATGCTTATCTCTTTTGATATATCAAGTATAATGTTACATACTTGCATTTTTATCTTAATTATCATGGTGTGAGATCATTAATATGCATCTTTGACGTGATTAGAACAAATAGCAAAGGTATTCATCAAGAAGATTTTATTTTTGTTTTCCTTTTTATTCATATTTATATTACAGTCTTATTCATTGTAATTTATCTTTATAAAGGGCCTATATTTGTTTATACACATATTTGTGTTGTTCTTTTCCTTTGTTGGTTCTTGGAAAATTTAATTTTATTTCTTTTGCGCCTATTCTACCTATTTTCTAGCCTACTTAATACTTAGATAAACATCATAATTTAATGCAATATTAAAATGAATAAAATTGACTGATAGGATCAATACCCAATTTCATTTTTTTCAAGTAAGTCTAAAAAGAGTTATATATATGTATTGCTATAAATGACACTTAATGTAGCCAATAACCATTTGACACATGCTGGTTATATTCCCACTATGATGTGGATAATGCTTGTCGATATATGAGACTAGATTTCCTCATATGAAATTCTTTCGATACTTTATATATTGATTAGATATAAAATATTGTTAGGACATTTCAAATATCACAATAAAAATGCTTTTAACTTACATTATAGAATAAAAATCATATTAAATAAGCTACATGCATGTAGAAGACTTAATATTTTCTTCTTTCTCTCATAATTTTTGGTAGCCTATTTATCTTCCTCAGTTAAGCTTGGTGACAACAATTCACTATATAGAAAAATCAAACAATGGATTGTATGCTTGCCTGCAAGTAGTTAAGACATGGCAATTGCTATTCAAACATTTATTTTAATATTAATTTGGTTAGCTTTAGAGGGAAGGATCTTTTATTTGTAGCTTGTCATAATTTTGGTCCTTTGGCTATTAATTATTTATTTTGTAAAATTATTTTTTTAGAATTGATTATTACTATAGAATTATATTTTTCTAAACTCCCAATCCTAACATGGATGGATTTCTTTTTTTTAAAAAAAAAGTTTGATATATTTACCAAATGTTTGAAGCAATGTAGCAGAGAGGAAATTTTTAGAATTGGTTGCCTAATTTCATGCATTAGATTGATTTGATGGATAATCTAATGGTTGCATCATACCAACATGATGAAATGGTAATTAGAGTTGGAGATATTTGGCATTTTTCTTTTGTTGTGAAATATTATTTAGTAGACATTTTTGTGTTAAAGGCCTCAACGGTTACATCATCAAATTTGGTTATGTTGAGTTAGTCTTATCTTTTCAGAATAATTTATGTAGCTTAAACACTTTTTAGGAAAAAATGAGATAATTAATGTTAGTCCCAAACGAATTACATACTTAATAACTCCTTAAGATTTTACACGTCAATTGAGGCCTTAAGTTCTATTAATTCATTCAGTATCATATAGAATTGTATGAAAAACTTGCTAATGAAAAGTAGCAAATTCCAATCAGTATATCTTAGAATTTATGTGGTCTAGCAACAACTTATATTTAATAAAACATTGGTTATTTGACTCGGTCATATTAAGCTAGATCATATGAGAAAGAAAGTCTTTATCAAGGCCCATAAACCTAGCCTTAGCATATAGTTTGATTCTTATGATGGACTAGACTACTACAAAAAAGTTTATATATACTAGGTCCTGGTTTCACTCTTCTCATAATTACAAATCCTAAAGTAGTCCTTAAGAAGTTTGTTGTTGAAGAAAGAGAAAGCCTAACCTATCAGAATAGGGTATGCCCTAAAAGCTATTTGCTTCTCAGTTTAAACATTAGTTAAAAAAAATACAAAGATATTTTATATTCATAATCATTGAACAATATTAGGTTTACTTCTCACATGGCCTTGGAGCTAGAAAAGAATCCAAATTCAGAGAATTATCCATTCGGTCAAAGTATTTACCATGGAGAGGATTTAAATATTTTATTAACGTAGTTAAAGACTTTTATATCTATCAATATTCAAATAAGAGAAACTGATATTCAAAAAAAGAACTCATTAAAGAAAATCATGTGACATATGAATATAAAGCATGATCGCATTGAAAGTTGTACATGAATAAATTTGAAGGATTACCTTTTGATATTCATACTAAGCTAAGATAGTGGGATGCAACATAATTTATAAGATAACTAGACTGATATGCACCTTTTCAAAGAAGAATAAAAGTAACATTTATTCCATAAGTGTCTTGAGCTTAAATCTTAAAGTTTATCTCCAAACATATTATAATAAATAATTTAATACACATCAATCAAAAAAGCTTTATTAGCACTATTGACCTCACATTGATTTTAATGCTTACAAAATAATTAAGTAAGTTACTAATGAGTTTGGTGTAGAATTTTAATGCAATGCAGGCATATATTAGTCACTAAGATGAAGAAGATGGAATCCAAGCTCCTAAGAAGGTCTTTGGTTCAAGAATGAAAGTTTTGAAGAGGAACAAGACCAAAGAAGGTTGTTTCAAACTTGAATTGATTGATTTCCAGATGTTTGGAAGGATATTCGATGAAGCAATATCAAGACATGAGAGCTAGCACACTTAATTTCATCAAAAACAAAAGGTTGTCATAAGCTTGGATTGAGCTTTTGTGTTTTGAAGCCATTAGCCAACTCTCATACTGATGGTCAAAATTGAGTAAACAAAGAGTTTGAAGCCATTAGCCTACTCCCACACCAGCTACTAATGTTAAAAGTGTGAAAACAGAAAGTTTTCTGACAGTAGTCGGCATGGCAGTCTACTACTAGGCATGTAGTCGGCATGGTAACCAACTTTTGTGGGTCAAACAGAGAGCAAACTAAAAGTAGTCGGTATGGTAGCCGGCTACTGGCCCATTAGCTGGCATGGTAGCCGGCTAACCACTAGTCTGAGCATAGTAATGGCTAGTTTTAATATGTTTTAGTTGATGCAATCTTCAATATAACGGTTTCAAATGCTCATAAATGGCTAGTTAACATTCTAATGCTTCAAAAGACTATAAATACAAGTTCAAATGAAGAATTTAATAAGGCTTTTAAAGAGATATAAGTGGGAAAAAGAGAGAACTTAAGAGAGAATTCAACCTTCTTTATTTCAAGGAGTTACTGCGCACCAAAGCATTGAAGGCCATTAAAGCTCATTCAAGACTCCATCCAACAACTTCTAAGGTTCTCTAAGTGCTCAAAGATTCAGCATTTCAAAGAAGAGAAACTCATTTAAGGAGGAGAACTACCAAATATGTAAAGTGCCTTAATTATTTCATTACTCATATAGGAGTTGTTTTATTGTGAATCTTGTATTGTTATTCACTTGTTTGAGTTTCAACTTGGTTGAAACTTGAGTTGGATGTACCAAAACTAGAATTGGTGATTTGTAAGGCTCCCTTGAGCCTGGTAAACAAGAACTAGCTGGGTTAGCTAGGTTTGTAATCGTTGAGAAAACGATTAGTGAAATTTTTTTTAAGGGATTCTTGGGGAGTGGACGTAGGTGCAAGGATTAGCACTGAACCACTATAAATCTTTGTGTTTGTGTTTGACTCTTCTTTTGTGCTTGATTGCCTACTTATTCTCTTTATTTCACTCTACACTTACATAGCTTTAATTATTTTGAAATTGCACATACTTACTAAAATTTTTTGAAGAACCCAATTCATCCCTCCTTTTGGGTTGCTTAGTGGGAAATAAGTGGTATCATAGTAGGTGCTTTTGGCCTCATTTATCTTAACCGACAAGGAGCTAAAAATCCATGGCAGTCCAAATTGGTTCTTTGATGGCTGAAGGACAATCTGCTAATAGACCCTCTCTTTCAATGGCACAAACTACACTTATTGGAAAGCTAGAATGTGAATCTTTATTCAAGCACTTGACTATGATCTATAAAGTATCATAGTAAATGATCCTCACACACCCACTCTTAGAACTAATGGTTTTGATGCTCCCAGACCGCAAGCGGATTGGTATGATTATTTAGTCTTAAACTTAATATTTTGAACTCATTAATATCAACTATTCTTCTACATTAAATGAACAGAAAATATAATCAAATTTTAATACTAATAATTAATCACACTATCATCAGTGATCTATCAGCAACTAAATTTTTGGATTTTAAAAAGAAAGTGATTAAATAATTTAAAGAAATTTCTTTGGATTTAAAAAAGAACAAAGATTAAATATTTATTTTTTTTAATAAAACTAAAAATACAATCAATTCACCTATATTCTAGTAAGGCAAAAGTAACCGTGTTCATAGTTCTCAAATTTTAATTAATATTCTTAATAATAGTTAGATATATTATAATTCATCTTAACAGTTAGTTTGGTTATGTCCTAATTGACAAGATATCTATCCAATACATAACTCTTGTTGGCAAAGTATATAAGATAGTTTGGTTAGGAGTTTAAAATTCAGAACATACCATATATGTTCATAATTCATATATCATAGCATCGGCTCATAAGCATGTTTAATACAAGATTTCATAATATATGCACATAATATCTGATAAGAAACGTTATAGTTTTGCTTTCCATTTAATTTAAAAAATCTAAGTTCATAGAATTCATAAATTACATGTTAATCAATTATAATACTTTTAATACCAATTTTATTAAAATAAATATATTTGAAAAATATAGAAAAGTTGGTAAACTATTGGATAAATCTCACTAACTCTAAATATCACCTTTAGGATAGAGTATTAAAATTGATACAGAATTCTCTCAAAAAGATGGTGGCATCAAATACCTTGACAAAGGGAGAGAGAGTCAGAGAGCGGGGGATCCATGAAGGTGTTCTTAACTTGTATGATCCGAGCCACATGCCAGAGAAAAAGTTAGGCCGATATTCATTGTTGACCATTTCTCCATCATTGTTTGATGGTATAGATAACAAAAAAAGGGGGGGAAAAACACAATTCCTTGGCAGATGGAACTGAATTTTAGATTAAATTAAGGTTGTCCATTACAAGACAAAAATAATTCTCTTCTTCGTTCTTTCACACAAACATTTGGCTAAGAAATCTAAGACGCAACATTAAAAGTAGAAGCACCAAGCAGAACCAGCTCATATGCATTGAGAAATGGGAGAAGCAGCAATGTCAGCAGATCACACCATGATTATTGCGAATTAAAATAACAGAAGAACAACCAAAACATTTACGATGAAGCATGCTTTCGAAATTAACGTCGGGGGTGATTAAGGTTCTAGAATGCTATAATGAGCTGCGCCATTGAGACAACAAGGGAGATTATTGTGAATGCCAGTGCAATGATGGGCCATGGACCGTAGAGTCGGGCAAGCTGCGCACGCCACTGACGCCAAGTTCTTCCATGATACCTGTTCACATCGTTAATTAAACATCCAAGAGAGTTTTTATGTGGTGCATAATGAGCTCCATTGTAGAGGCGCCTGAAAAAACGTGTTGCATCTTTCTCCATGGTAATGTTGTTGACCTTTTGAAAAAGTTAAAAGTAAAAAATAAAAAAAAAGGAGGGATGTTAAGGTCCCACGCGAGCATTTAAAGCTCGTGTGGGACGCTGGTGGGACGCTAGCGGGATGCTAGCTGGACGCTAGCTGAACGCTAGCGAGTGTTCCGTGGTTTCCGGAAACGCTCGAGCGTTTGCTTGAGCGTTCCGCTTTTCCTTCCGTTTGGGAAGGAACGGTAACAAGGAGGAACGGTAATTTTTTTTTTTATAAATATATGGATAATCTAAGAGAAAAGGAAGTGAAGAAAAAAACCATTGCTACAAATCTTGTTACTACAAATCTTTGTTGTTGAAATCCTTGAAGATCTTATTGCTCCAATCCTTGAAGATCTTGTTGCTCTGAAGATCTTGTTGCTGCAATTCCAATCCTTGAAGATCTTGTTGCTGCAATTCCAATCCTTAAAGATCTGTTGCTGCAAATCCATGCTGTCTCAAGGAGTCTAAACAAGAAAATCTGTCTCAACAAACTACTGGTGGTAAAAGATTGATTTAACTATTTTATTTGGGCATCTGAAGAATCATTGGGTTTGAACCTCCACCCGATCGTGCTCGCGGTAGGAGGATCGAATCAAATCAGGTCGTTGTACCTTGGGGACAATTCGCCAACAACCCGCACGAGGGGGCGAAAACTTGTCCTTAGGGCAGTGTTTAACACGCCTCGACCAGTTTGATTCTTTTTATTTTTTATTTAATCTAAATTTCTAGTATAACTTTTCTGATTAATTATCTAGCATTTTTCTAATAAATAAATTTTGCAAAAGGAAAAATATAAATTTTTCTAACAGCTAAGGACAAGTTTTCTATCATTAGAAAGTGCTAGATTTTATTATAAAAAAAAAATCTTATTTTTGAATCTGTTTAGAAGCCTTAGAATTAGTTTTGAATTTAAAATTTAAAATTTAAAATTCAAATTTGAAATTTAAAAAAAATTTTAAACTCAAATTTAGAATTGAATTATTTGAGTTAATTATTGCTTAGTCGTTTGATTATTATTGCAAATAGTTTCTAGATTTAATTCCTTTGAATTTAAATTTAAAATCTAGAAATATCTGAAAAGTTATTAATTTGAAAAAATTCAAATACTTTTTGGTTGTGCAGAACGAATTAAGAAACCAACCTTTTCAAAATGGGTTCTGATGATCTTAGTGCAATCAAACCAGAAAAATTTAATGAATCATTCTTTAGGAGGTGGCAAAGCCAAGTGAAATACTGGCTTACCACTTTAGGTTTATTTTCAGCCATAGACTTATCAGATCCCAAATCTAATAGTCAACAAGGTTCTTCTAGTATAGTTGATGCCTCATCTTCATCAAAAACACCCCAAGAAATAGATTTTCATTGTAGACATAGAATTTTAAGTGCCCTATCTGATAATCTTTATGATGTCTACCTTCCTAAAACTGCTAAGGAACTATGGGATGCTCTTGAGGCTGAATATGGGATGGTTGATGCTGGTCTAGATAGATTCACTATCTCAAAATTTCGAAAGTACATAATGGTAGATTTCAAACCCATTAGCATTCAAATTCATGAATTCCAAGATTTTCTTAGAAAGTCAGAATTGACTGGCTGTAGTTTTTCTGAAAACTATAAGGTCCAAGCCTTAGTAGATTCTCTTCCATCATCTTGGTCATCCTTTGCTCGAGAGCTAAGTCATAAGCAAGGTAGCTTGACCCTAACAGAAGTGATTAACTCTATTAGGATAGAAGAGGAACACCGACTTAAGCTAAATCAAAATCAAAAGACCAACCTTGGACCTAAAATCAATTTGACCGAGTCAAATCCAACTCCAAATCAATTCAAACCTAAGAGAAAGAATTTTAAGAAAAGAAATTTCAATCTAAATCCAACCAATCATACAAACCTCCTCAGAACCGATCAAATCAGAACCGACCGAATCAGAAATGAAAGAATTCTAAAGGCACATTCTGCTTTGTGTGCGGAAGGACAAATCATGTGGCGAAGGACTGCTACCATCGAAAGACTGAACCATTGAGGAAATCATCCAAACCACAAGTTAACATGGTTGAGAGTGGTGCTGAGCCTTCTTTTAGGTCGGTAAATTCAAAATACTTAATTAACTCAACCCAATCTTTTTGTGATTGGTGGCTTGATTCAGGAGCTAATGTTCATGTTTGTTTTGATCGCTCCTGGTTCTCCACCTTTCAGGAATCAAGTGGAGGAGGTGTGACACTTGGGAATAACTCTTCAGCATAAGTGCTTGGGAAAGGTCAAGTGGATCTAAAGATGACATCTGGAAAAATCCTGGTCCTTCATGAAGTGTTGTTAGTTTCTAGTGTTAGAAGAAATCTGATTAGTGGATCTCTTCTTATATCTAGAGGATATAAAATTGTTCTAGAGTCAAATAAAGTTGTAATTACTCGTAATAATGAGTTTGTTGGTAAAGGTTTTGTATGTGAAGGTTTTTTTAAATTAAATGTATCCTCTAAGTTATCTAATAAAAGTTCTCTTCTTTTTAATATTGAATCTTCAAATGTTTGGCATAGTAGACTTGGTCATGTGAATTTTGATCGTATTCATTACATGACAAATCTTAATCTAATTCCTAAGGTTCATATTGATAGAAAGTTTAAATGTGAGATTTGTATTCAAGCTAAGATGCCTAGAAAACCTTTTAAATCAGTAAATAGGAGTTCAACACTTCTTGAATTAGTCCATAGCGATGTATGTGACTCTACCAAGTTTCCTACACGGGGAGGAAGTCGTTACTTTGTAACATTCATAGATGACTTCTCAAGATATTGTCACATATATTTGATAAAATCTAAGGATGAAGTATTAGATAAGTTTAAGATTTATAAGGTAGAAGCTGAAACCCAAACTGAGAAAAAGCTTAAGAAATTTAGGTCAGATCGCGGTGGTGAATACACTTCAAATGATATGACTCTATTTTGTCAATAATATGGGATTATTCATGAAGTTACACCACCATACTCTCCTCAGTCTAATGGTGTAGCTGAACGGAAAAATCGTACATTAATGGATATGGTTAACTCAATGTTAATAAGTTCAGGCGTACCTGAGAACTTGTGGGGGGAAGCTCTTTTAGCTGCATGTTATATTTTAAATAGGATACCCTTTAAAGATAGTCCTAAAACACCTTTTGAGCTTTGGAAAGGTAGAACACCCAGGCTAGATTATCTTAAAGTTGGGGATGCTTAGCTAAGGTAGGAATACCTGAACCCACACTACAAAAAAAATCAACTTTTGCCTACGATTTTTTCGTAGGGAAAGAGAAAAAAATCGTAGGTAAAGCCTTTCCCTACGATTTCTGTCGTAGGCAAAAGTATAAAAAAATCGTAGGGAAAAGTGCGTAGGGAAAGCCTTTGCCTACGACTTTTAAAAATTGTAGGCATAGATCAGACCTTTTCCCTACGATTTTTTTCATAGGTAAAGATCATAATTCGTAGGGAAAGAATGAGAAGAATTTGAAATTCAAATTTAAATTTTAAAAACTATTGCCTACGAAATTAAAAAATCGTAGGGAAAAATCAAAAAATATTTTTATCAATATCTTTCCCTATGATTTGTCTTAAAATCGTAGGGAAAAATTGGCTAATTATAATTTTTAGAAAATTTTTTCCCTATGAAAAACCCTAAAATCGTAGGGAAAAATAGGAAAAAATATTTTTTATACACATCTTTCCCTACGATTTACCTTAAACTCGTAGGGAAACGTTAGGTAATAAAATTTTTTAATGATTTCTTTCCCTACGAAAAACTTCAAAATCATAGGGAAAAAATCAAGAATTTTTTTTTATCCACTTCTTTCCCTATGATTTTTCTTAAAATCGTAGGAAAAAATTGGCTAATAATAATTTTTAATGATTTCTTTCCCTACGAAAAACCCTAAAATCGTAGGGAAAAGTTGGCTAATAATAATATTTAATGATTTTTTCCCTACGAAAAACCTCAAAATCATATAAAAAAATCAAAAAAATATATTTTTTATCCATATCTTTACCTACGAATTTTCTTAAAATCGTAGAAAAAAATAGCTAATAATAATTTTTAATATTTTCTTTTCCTACAAAAAAAAACTCTAAACCGTAGGTAAAATTAAGAAATTAAAAGAGGTTCATGGCATTTTCCATTGATCAACTTACATGATCATCAAGCAGCGAGCAAGAAGAGACAGCGAATACAAACTCATAGCATCATTGTTGATAACTACTTATATATATATATATATATATAATGAGTAATTGTTACAACAAAACACTATGCTTGTAAACAAAGACAAAACAAGCGACTCAAGGGGCTGGGCTTCTCATGGGCTGGGCTTACTCTTCTCCCAGATAAAAAAGAAGAATGCACTCCACAATTTGCGTTCCTTCACGGGACTCGCTAAAAGGCCATTGTCTCTGCCAATAATTAGAACATCAAGTTTGGCCGTAAGCGAAGACTTCAGTGTCACAGACCGTGATAGCTCCTCTGTGATTGGTAAAAGACAAAGGCATGGACAAAGGCATCTTCTGTGAATGGTCTCATTTTGTCTTCAATACCCATGATACATCATGGTCCCTGTCAGTCCAAATAGAGAAATACATCAACTTCACCATCCACACCCACACATTTCACCATAAGGTACATGCAAGCATGCTTAAAAAGTTATGCCTAACTTTGAAAATTCGGTCTCCTAATACAAACCTTTAGAGAGATAAGAACGTCTCTCCACCTGCTGACGAACTTTCACTCCCCTTATCATCTGTCGGTTTGCATAACCCGCTTGAAAATTTCAGAATTTATATATCCATCCATCATGAATAAAATGCTGAAGGAAACATCAAGGAAGAGTGGTTAGAGAATTAATTACGTATTTTCCACATTTCATGTCGGAGTAGATGACGATAAAGTCCCCCTCCTGCAGGCCGTTGGATCGAACAAACTCTCCTAAAATAAAAAAATATAACGTTGGACCGAAAGCAACAATAGAGGATCAAAAGAGCAAACATTGAACAAGAAGAAGCCATCCAGATGAACACTTCCTCCCTAGCTTACCTGTGTTCTCGAGCAGGTACATGCGGCTTTTGTTGTTGGGCCAGAACCTGCACCACCGGATGATTGATTATTAGCTCTCTAGTTCTAAAACAAAATTATAGCACAAGGTTCTCTTGGTGAATGCTAAGAACTTGTTATATATGCATGCATGTAGTAGAAGATATCATCAATCAAACCTACATGCATTCTTTATCGTTGATTTAATGAAACTACTGATCATGAAGACGGTTCTTTGAATTAAAAATGGTTCTTCTTCCTTATTTTGGGAGGCCTTACTAAAAAGGATGAAAGAAATCATAACGCCAAATACCTGTACCGCATGTTCCATACTTGGGAGGTCCCTATGTCCTCCATGGGAATTGTTATCCCGTCCCATAAATGAACTGAAGTCTCCCAGGCAATAGCTCCCAGAGAACCTTAACTGCTCCAATATTCCCCCTAGAAAGATTATCCTGTAAAAATTATAGAAAAAAACTTAATTATTTCCACAACACTTTAAATTGCCAATGTTGATGGTCATTAGAGTACAAAAAGAAGCTGAGAATACCTGATAGATAAAGTTTCAGCAATTTCAGCAGTTTCAGCAGCAACTAAACTAAACTAAAGAAACTAAGGATACCTGATCCTTTACATACAATATCCATTACATATACAAAATTTTTATATAATGGCAACAAAAGATAAACATCAAAACATACTACTGTGAAGGCGGAGGCGGAGGCGGAGGTAGAGGCGGATGCATATGTGAAGGAGGCGATGATGAATGTGGTGAAGGCAATGTAGTGTTTCCTGTAGCCGATGCTGAACTTGATTGTATATTAATTGAGGGAAGAATAGGAGCATTAAACCCAGCAGAAGCAAATGCAGCAAGTAATCCCTGAATTACTTGTTCCTGACGCATAAGTTGCTCACGCAGACCTTCAACAACTGCAGTCCAATGTGATGCATCCTGACTAGAGGTAGAGGCAGAATTCTTCTGTCGAGGTCTCTTTGCTGCCTTCATTCTAGGAATCGATCCCCAACCTTTGCGATAGCTCGGACGTGTGCCAAGAATGTCATCAACAATGTCACCCTCATTAATATTTCCACTATTAGAGCCATCTTCCTGGGTGGATAACGATGTGCGGCATTGAAGCATATCTTCCTACAAAATTAATCAATTCAAAAATAAATTATTGAACTTCTCTTCAAGTAGATTATGTCAGTAATGTTGATAAATCATGAAAAATAAGTTCAAATATATAAGATATCTATCTATGCTTAAATCTAGCTTAATTTTGAACTAAGTTAAATCATATGAAGTTCATTTGGGAAATCCATAGTTGCCTTCACTAAGTTGCACAATCAAATGATCATAATATAAGATTAAAGCTAAAAGCTCAATTTTAGATGGGCATTGGTGAATACTGCTTATCTTACGCAATAGAAAAGCAAGAACAACATACAAATCTTTGTTTTGCAACGTCGTTGATCCACCCAGTTGATTGACTACAATGCATGTCCTTGAAATGCTCAATAGGCTTGGGCAATTCTTTTGTCACCGTATTCATCTGTTTTAAAAGTAATATTAGAAACATACAACATAAGTTACATGTAAAAATATTAATTGTCGAAAATCAATATTTATGTACCATTTTGTATCGATGTGCAGTGAAAGAGCTAGATCCATGGCAACTTTCAAACATTCTTTTCTTCCTATTTATAGAATTACTCTTTCCCTTTTTCTGAAAAAACAAAATTTTAAAAATAGTTTAAATAAATTTGGGATTCAAGAAAAGTAGTACAAAAATTGAACTACAAATCTTAATTAATTTTTTAAAGATACTTACCTTTGCTTCCTCAGTTGCCCAATGGTCCCAAATATCTTGTCTACACAAAGTATGAGGCCTCTTTGTCTTTGCCATTTGTGGATCATCTTCGCCACCAATTTCTTTAAAGTGTTGATGCCATCGATAACGAGAATCTCTCCAGTTGTTGCTCATCGACTGATCAATCGCATCATTGATGAGATCACTGGATTCAAAAACAAACTTCTCCTGCACATTATTGAAAAATTAATTCGAACAATAAATGCAACATTATAATATCATAAAAAATAAACTTATTTACTAAAAGGTATAATCAAAAAGTTACTTACATGCATACTATTCATCACAATTTCCTTTTCGACCGGTGAAACCTTCTTCCAAGACAACACAGAATGATCTATGACCTGTCGAACTACCTGGGCCATATGATTATTGAACAACTTGCCATTTCTTCCTATAGGTTTATAAGTGGCGGTCTCCCGATGATCAGGATCATTATCATTTGCAATATCAAACTGCACAGGTAAAGGATTTTTTTTGTTATCTTCAATAGCTTTCTCCAATGTCACGCTACGAGAAAATCCTCTTTTTGATTTTTCATTTGATGAGGCTATCCTTTTCCCCTTATCGCGATGAGGATCATAAGGAGGTTGTGAATCAGATCCATCTCCACCTTGTGTAGACATAATGCTGCAAAACAAATAATTTCGATACACCAATTATCAAGCACACAACAAGCAAACCACCAAACTTCAAAATGTCCAAATGCAAAGCATCAAAACCTAAACATAAGAAGTCTATTTTCCACCATGTTTAATGAAATACAGTGCCATGTAAAACAAAATTGAACTTACATATAAGTTCTTTAATGTGATTCATCCTCAGAAAATATGTCATCACTTGTAGAATCTTCAGATAATGAATCGTCCTCCTTGTTTGAACTTTCAGATTGGTCATCATCATATTCTTCTAATGTTTCATCAATTTCATCTTCATCATCATTGATAAAGTTATCATCTTGAACCAAAATGGGCTCCCTAAGAAAATCTTCCATATTTTCAACAATTTCAGGTTGAACGTCATGACGATTGAGTGTACTGTTATCTAATGGTGGAAGTTCAACCCATATACGAAACTCTGATGAGTTATTCGCTTGCAATATATGTTCAGTATCAGTTGCAGTACTACTGCTCACTTCAGCTTGTGGATTATCCCATAAGTTTCTATGGTTAACTTTTTGTACAAGTCTCCAATCCGGTCCTTTGATCAAATCTTGAATATAAAAACTTGTTGTGCTTGTGAGGCCAAAATAAACATCTTTACCGTCTTCATTAACATACCTCTCTGCCCTTGAAATAAACATCTTAACACCATCAAGATATTCCTTTGACAAACGATTACTTATGGAAGTCCAGCTCTTATCAATTGTCATCTTGATAGATCCTGTAATTTGTACACATGTAAGAAGTGTCGTAAAACCAATTAATGTAAGGGGAAGAATCCATTAATTGACCAACAAGTTACATGCATAATGAAATGTGTGTAGAAGAGGTACATGCATATACACAAACTCAACAGTCGATGCAGCATCACCTAAACTGGTTAATATGCTAGAGAAGGATAAGGAATAGATATCTCAAAAACTGCTAACATATGAGAATAAAATAAGTCCATCTTTGGTACAGTGAAACACTCCAGATTCTTATAAATAGGCAGAAGAATTCTTGCATATGTAACTGAATGAAACCAAACAGATTAGACATGGTACCTAGAGAGCCAAATGCATCATTTCTAAGGAAAAAAAGCCTGATTTGTCACGAGCCAATTAATCAAGAATTCACTTTTTTGATGTTCAAGAACCCACAAAGAGCGATGATCAAGTTATATTAAATTAAGGAATGGACTTCAAGTATATTCCACATACATCTAAATAAATCTACAGAGCGATGATCATGTTCATTAGCATCATCCCATTTTCTAATGCATCTTATAAGCTACTAATCTTCCATTCGTGCAGGTATGAGCATTAATGATTCATGATGCATAGCAAGTCATAAACAATACGTAATTTTCATCACTTCTTTGTGAATTGTGATGCCTTTTGGCTGGCTCGAATCATGTTATGGAAGAAACAAAATCAGGATCTTTTATTCCCCGAAATAAATTGATACATTTTCTTGCTACTTGATCAACTGGAGTTGTTAAGTTTCCATCTCTTCTACATTGTTTTATGCAAACTGCTCTAATAGCTGCCTAAGTGTATTTGCAGTATATCAAGTATTTAGACATGTCTCATATGACTTCTCACAGGTTCAGGACTCTGAGCTATAATATAAGGACCAATAGTACTCCAGTTCAACCAAATAATCAATGAATTGGCCCTTTGACTGATCAGTTTTAGAAATAACATTACCTTAAGAAGCTCAGGATATTATATTTTTCTAGCCCCTTCCCCTCAACGAAACACAAGCAGTTCAATCAAAACGACATCCGAAAATAAAACCCCCACATCCTTGAAAGCGGTAAATCGAACACCTGATTCCCTACTGCACTTTGAATAAATCCAAGCTCAATCATCCGAAATGCAAAGAAAAATATATATACTTTCATAAACCAAACTCATCACCCAAATCACAAAATCCCACCAAAGCCCCACATCACCAACATTAAACAATCGTCCAACACAATTCAAACGAAAATACAAACAGAGATCACACATACCATCGTCTGCAGCAACCCAGATCAAAGAAACCGAAACAGAAGGGACTATATCCAAAAATAGAGCTACCGATAGCAAGTAAACAGAAAGCACAGAAAGAGAGAGAGAGAGAGAGAGAGAGAGAGAGAGAGATAGTGGGTGCAACGGCAAACCAGAACAGAAAAACGAACCGAAACAAAGAATCCGGCAAGTACACCCGACCGAAGCCCTAGATTGATCGCCCGGAGACAGAGGCGAGCGATCCGGGGTACGAAAATTGATGGATTTGGAGAGCAAGACAACGGGACTTACTCGGATGGGCGGAGATCTCTCCGGAATGGGCGATCGAATCGGAGCCCCTTCTCGCTACGCTAAGGGTTTCGTCCCTTCACCGGGCTAGGGCTAGGGTTCCGAGGGGGTGACGAGAATGGCCGAGAGCGAGCAACCCGGCCGACGACGATGATGCAACCCGGCCGGCGACGATGATGCAACCCGACCGGTGATGACGCGAGGCGGAGGATTTAGGGTAAATCGTAGGGTGGAGGCCAGGAGCAGAGAAGCGGAAGCGGAATGGATCGATCGGGGTTGTGATTTTAATTTACAACCCTTCCTTTCCCTACGATTATTAACAAATCGTAGGGAAACAATTTCATATTTTTATTAAAAAATAATTCCCAAAACCATTCGGAAATTATTTTTCCCTACGATTTTTATGAAAATCGTAGGGAAAGGATTCTTGAGAAAA
>UESW01004431.1:534550-706449 GCA_900491605.1 Calamus simplicifolius | reverse complement strand
CCAACCGACACATATTTGCCACCCATGGCTAGAGCGATATTTGTATGTCATCAAAGCATGACATTCCACACATAAGGTGTAATGAAGATCTCAAGTCAAAGGATCACTCACACCATTGTTATCAGAGATCAACCATCGACACTATATAGAATATTCATATGGGATCTCTATGTGGGTCATCCAATATATCTTTACAAAATGAATCCACACATCTATCCAAATATCTCCATACTTCAGCTTGCAAGATCAGCTACTCACCCCAAGGGTGAAGATATGCAATGTGTGCTAGTCTTAACAGCATTCGACAGTGCCTAGTCTTATATACGCATCGACTAGGAAATTTAAAGAATTAAACTATAATGTGCAATTTTGGATCTTACAATTTGTAATTTCTATTATAAATTCTATATGCAAAGTTCACATTCTTTTGGGCTTTATCTTACAGGTAAATATATCAAATATATTTATAAGAAAAACACCTGTATAGATAAAGAAACCAATAAATTTGATTTGCATTCATAAAGAAATGCATACATATTAGCATCTAATCTGATTGAATCTAGAGCACACACTAATAATCTTTCACTTGCACTAGAGCCAATCATCCATGTATCTAATACCAAGTGACTCAGCATAACCATCATACTTTTGCTGTGGTAGGACTTTAGTGAATGGATCAGCAATATTATCGTCCGTGGGGACTCATTCTATTTTTATATCATTTTGTTCAATGATTTTTCTAATTACATGATATCTTCTGAGTACATGTTTGAACCTCTTATGAGACCTTGGCTCCTTAGCTTACACATAGCTCCATTGTTATCATAATACAAGAGTATTAGATTAATAATGCTTGGAACTACTCCAAGTTCAGTGATGAACTTTTTGATCCAAACTGCTTCTTTAGCTGCATCTGATGCTGCGATGTACTCGCTTCAGTTGTAGAGTTGGCGATTATCTCTTGCTTGGAACTCTTCCAGCTGACAGCACCACCATTGAGTGTGAACACCTGATTGTGATTTATAATCATCTCTATCAGACTAAAAACTAGAATCCGTATAACCCCGAATTATAAATCGAGTCCTCCATAAATCATGAACATATCCTTAGTCCTTCGTAAATACTTAAGGATATTATTGACTGTCATCCAATATTTTTCACCAAGGTTTGCTTGATATCTACTCGTGATAATCAAGGCATAAAAAATATCATGCCTCGTATATACATTGCATACATGATGGATCCGATTGCTGATGCGTATGGTATCCTATCCATGTTCTCTCTCATCTTGGGTCATAGGACTCATGTCCTTGTAGAGTGTACCCCATGCGACATTGGTAGGAATCCGATTCCTTCATGCTAAACCGTTTTAGCTTCTTATCTATGTACGTGGATTGGGTCAATCCAAACAACCTCTAGATCTATCTCTATAGATCTTTATACCTAGTATATAGGATGCTTCTCCTAAATCTTCATGAGAATTTACCTAACAACCATCCTTCACTTCTTTAATCAAGGATACATTATTTCCTATTAATAATATGTCATCCACATATAATATCAAGAAAATAATATCACTCCCACTAACCTTCTTGTACACACATGGATCATCCATTTTTGATGAAATCAAACTCTTGATTGTCACATCAAATCGGATGTTCCAACTTCTAGAGGCTTGCTTAAGTCCATAAATAGACATTTGTAGCTTGCACACCTTCTTAGGATCTATGAATTCAAAACCCTCTGGTTGTGTCATATACACATCCTCCTTTAAATTTTTATTTAGGAAGGCGGTCTTGACATCCATCTGCCAGATCTCATAGTCAAAATATGTTGTTATTGCAAGCAAAATCCTTATGGACTTATGCATGGATACAGGTAAAAAGTTTCATCAAAGTTAACACTTGCCTTTGCTTGTAACCTTTTGCAACTAGCCTTGCCTTATAGGTAATCACATTACCATCCATGTTGGTTTTTTTTTGAAGACCCATTTGCACCAATGGGTTTTACCCTTCAGGTGGATCAACCAAGGTCCATACTTGGTTGTATACATGGAGTCCATTTCAGATTTTATGGCCTCAAGCCATCTCTTGGAGTTATGTCAGACATTGCCTCCTTGTAGTTGGTAGGCTCATCATCCTCTATAAGAAATGCATCTCTTAGGGTGTGAATTGTCCTACTAGATCTATGGAGCTGGTATGTACTTGGAGCTACTGTTGCTTACCTCTCCTGATAGAGACTCATGCAATGGTTGCCTGAATGTGGTTGAGTCTCAGCTCAACTCCCACTGTATTCGGCATATCCTTTGTCCATCTAATCGGTCTTTATCAATTTGTGTTCTTGAGCTTTACTAAGTTCAATCTTACTTCCACTACCCTTTGAAAGAATCTCATTTTCTAGAATGAACATTTCTCGAGACAAACACCTTTTGCTCGAGAGGATGATAGAAGTAAAATCCTTTTGTTTGTTTTGGATACCCCATAAAATTGCATTTATAGATCTAGCTTCAAGCTTGTCTGATTCATTATGCTTCACATAAGCGTAACAACCCAAACCCTTAAATATTAATGGATGGTTTCTTTCCACACCATATCTCATAGGGAGTGGAGTTGACGATTTAGATGAAACTCGGTTTAAGGTATATTCTTTGGCAGTATCTAGAGCATAACCCCAAAACATTTTTGGAAGATCTGCAAGGCTCATCATCGAACGTACCATGTCTAATAGTGTACGATTTCTCCTTTCTAACATACCATTGTTTGTGGTATACCAGGAGGAGTCTATTGAGGAAGAATCACATTCTCCTTCAAATAATCTACGAACTGATGGCTCAAGTATTCACCACCTCGATCTGATCGAAATATCTTAATACTTTTGCTAGTTTATTTTTCTACTTCACATCTGAATTCTTTAAACTTTTCAAAGGCTTTAGATTTATGCTTCATCAGATACACATAACCATATCTACTATGATCATCTATGAATGTGATAAAATAAGAAAAACCTCCTATGGCTTGAATGTTGATGGGTCCACACACATCTGAATGTACTAAACCCAAATATTTAGTTGCTCGCTCGCCTTTTTCAGTAAAAGGTGACTTAGTCATCTTGCCATGTAAACATGACTCACATTCCTCAAACGATTCCCAATCGAATGAGCCCAAGTATCCATCCTTATATAACTTGGTTAAATGCTTTCCATTTACATAGCCTAGACGATAATGCCATAGGTATAAGTCCCTAAAATTATTTGATTTTAATCTTTTTGATTCAATATTGAGAATAGGGGCTTGAAGATTAAGAACATAAATTCCGTTGAACAATTCAACAGAACAAAAGAATATTTCATTTTGAAAAATAAAAATACCTTTATTTCCAATTTCAAATGATTACCCATCCATTACTAAATATGAAATGGATATAATATTCTTTGTTATATTCGGAATATAGTAACAATTACTAAGTTCAATTACAAGCCCTATGGGCAAAGATAAAGAATAAATTCCTATGGCTAATGCAGCAACCTTTGCTCCATTTCTCATGCGTAGGATCACTTCATCTTTCCCTAATCTTTTACTATTTCTATTGTCTCCATATTAATACAAATATGAGACCACAATCGTATCCAATACCTAAGTGGAATAAGTAATAGAAGAAAACATCTCAATTATGTACACACATGATGTAGAAGCATCCGTATGCTTCTTATTCTTATTTTTCAGGCTGACCCGATAAGCCCTGTAGTTACGCTTCCAGTGCCCATCCTTGCCATAGAAGTGACATTTTTTCTTGGCTATATTCCTTAGCCAATTAGGTCAGTGCTTGTTGGACTCTAGGTTACCTCTAAGGTTAATGTTCACACTCATAGTGTCTCTTACAACAGTGTAAAAATAGAACGAGTCAATTATTATGAATGCAAATAATCGATTTAATAGGGTAATTTTAAAATTTTTAATTAAATTGATTACTCCCATTATTTTATCGAGCTCAATAGCCCTCTCTATTAATTTAAAGAAATTATCAAATAATTTTTAGTGGGCTAGGACCCTCAAATTGACTTACCTTGACCTTGGCTATGGCACAATTTATTTTAGAAAGCCAAATTAGATAGATTTTTATCAATCACATCAAATGTGACTCCTAGATCATTTAGGGGATATTGCCTTATTAATCACATCTAATGTGATCACCCTAAACTTTGCCTCTAGATTAGACTAACCCTAACTATGGCCAATTATGCCAACTAACCTAGTTAAGTCAACCCATTGTTCCCCAATCAACTCCCCATAGGTTTACTCGATCTTGGCTATGGCACAACAAATCTCACGCCCTAATGATTTTGTATCATGTGAACAATGGAAAGCTTAAAGACTTAATATTCATTGAGGGATTTTACACATTTAGGTCTCATCATGCATATACAACATTTGTATCATGCTTGGTTACATATCCTATATATTAATTTTATATTAATTTCAATTAACCTAAATTTCATAAGATCCAATCTTATGATTGGGATTCCTTATCAAATTAGGATTCCTAACCACTATCTATTTAGGAACCCTAATTATGTGACCAAATCAATTGCTACCATCCTGATTAACCCTATTGATCTAATCAATTAAGAGTTTTCCTTAACAATGGCCAGATCAACTGATCAATGGGGTCCTATTTAGCATACCCTTCGATCCCATTGAATGGGTTTTCTCAAGCAATGAATGAAATAATTAAAAATCATAATTGCACTTTTCTTAGACACCGATGTAGTTAAGCCCAATTGATTAGACCAATTTTAGGATCATAGGATCAAACAATAATATGATTAAGTCTATTTTTTTCTAAACCTTATCATCTATTACACATTATGATAAGATGAGATAGTGATCATTAGGGATTTATGATAAGTATCAAATTTTTATAATAATTTATTTTAAATATTTATCTTATCATTATCTGTTATGATAAATTAGTTTTCATCGCATGAAAATCCTAATTGGTCTCTATCATAACATTCCTAACAACTATGATCATGATAACATGTCAAAATTTAAAATTTTAATTTTAATGTTGATTATCATGTTATCATGATATAATTATTTCAGATTTTAATCAAGTTATTTATCATGTCAAAATTAAATTCTAAACATGATATCTTAAATTTCAGCCTTTATGATTATGTCACACATAAATCATAATTTTTTAATTTTTAACATGATCAAATCTAAATAATTCACATTTATTATCATATAATAAACTTTTTAAATATTTAATTTTCATCGATATAATTATTTCATATTTTAATCATGTTATTTATTATGTCAAAATTAAATTCTAAACATGATATCTTAAATTTTAGCCTTTATGATTATGTCACATATAAATCAAAATTTTTAATTTTTAACATGATTACATATAAATAATTCATATTTATTATCATATAATAAATTTTTTAAATAGTTAATCTTCATCATATGGCAAGATTTATATTTTACATCGCATGTAAAATTTAGATCTATGTATATAAAAACTAGAACTCATATAATCTATCAAATTAACTGAATTTGAAGCCTGAGGTGGCTCTAATACAACTTGTTGAGAATTTTATATATTTTATATGAATCAAATTCATATATCACGCAATGGAAGATAAAATAAATATGAATTTAATTTCCAAAGCCTAAAATCGTTAGGGAACAGATTCAGTTAATAAGAAATAATATATGAAATAATAGATCATACATGTGTTCTTTATTGGGGATAAAGACTGATGAAGCCGATGAAGACTGACGAAGTCGGTAAATGATTTACCACTAACGGTCCATGCGCCTAACCTCTAACGATGATCCACGTAGAGATCTTTTGATGATGTCCTCCCAGGATTAGATGATAACTTCTTGCGAGGGATGCTAGCGCCTCTTTTTCTCTTCAATTAATTTTTCAAATCAAAAGAGAGAATAATTTTTTGATCAAGATCAAATCTTGATCAATCAAGAGAGGAAAGATTTCTTGATCAAGATCAGATCTTGATCTATCAAAGAAATAATTTCTTGATCAATCAAGAAGAGAAAGAAAGCCTTCCTTCAACCAACCAAGAAAGAAGGACATTCAACCACCCAAGAAAGAAGGACATGAGAGAGAGAGGAGCTTTCAACTGATCCAAAAGAGAGAGAGGGACGTCTTAGAGAGAGAAAGAATATTTTAGAAACAGAATGTAGGGTCTAGGCATCCAAAAGAGAGAAAAATGAGGAGTTAGGCATATCATTTCAAGGTATCTCTCTCCTTTGATACATGAAGAGGAGGTTATATGGTTCCAAAAAAGAAGAATTTTGTTTTAACCACCTAACCATGCAACTATATCAAGTTGATAACAAATTATGCTAACAAACTTAGGATATTTGTTATCATGATAATGTTAGGATTACAACCACCAAACAATATCCCTAAAAATAGAAAATTGGTTATCCCATGAAACCAACCCCCAAACCATGGATTTGGCCTCATGATGATGCCAAAATCATGGGTGTTTCCTCCTCCATGACATGAAGATGTGTCATGTGTTAGGAAATATGTCCTACAGTCAATCGTCTAACTTATAGACGGTTGTGATTCATTGTACATGATTTATTTGATTAATAAAACTTATTTTGGTAGTACAACATATTTTCATCTTCTAATAGAACTCTTATATGTTGTAGTCCTTAAAATTACATTTATTCGAGAAAGGAGGAATTATCGAATAATTCTTAAATGGGTTCGCGACCAAATGATACATTATTACCTAGGATAATAATGTAGTCAAGTATAGGTCATTGTGTGCCATATATGTTAGTTTGTCCTCTTAAACCAAGGAGTGTATAACATTAGTATGGCATGCAAGTGAGTGTAGGAGTACATTCACTGAATAGTGGCTCACCTCTGTTGAATACTCTAATGTCAAGGGTATCTCACAAAAGGGCAATGGGTATAAGTGTCCCTTTGACCTGAGACTATCATGGTGACTTAGTAAACAACTCACTGTACTTAGGCGCTGGACTACCTGGATTTCTAATCCAGTGACGGAAGGTTGCTGGGTATAATCAAGTGCTTATTAAATCAGTGATGAGTCAAGATGGAATTGTCCACTCTAAGTATTAGAGTTAATACTTGGTTTGTGTTTTAATTTTGCAAAACCTTGACCAAGGTAATCCATATGAGGAGTCACAAGATTGTACATGTTGAAACATACTTAGATGTTTTTGGAAGTTGGCAGTGAACTCTAAATTCATCTTGATATTTGGATAAGGGATGAATTATACGGTAACCATAGCCTAGGTTCCTGAATATTGCTTTGCATATATTCAGCCTATTTGGACATTGGGTACCATTGCTAGATGGTCACATCGATTGGTATAGGAAGTATTTCTATGCTATCAACTTAGATTCGAACCTATGAAGTCACGCACATAGTCAGGTGACCTGGAGATAGGCTTAACCCATGAACTAAGTGGGACTTGGTCATATGGGTAATACCAAGTTTGTACTAGCAATGTCTAGCTATCACTGGGCATTAGCGGTAGTACTTATTCTGGGGATGAACTTGAGTTAGTTTGTAACTCAAGTAAATTTTTGGGATTTATTCAGACCCATTGTGGGATAGGACTTGAACCATAGACCAATGGTTGGTTTGATGATAGAGTGGTTTAGATCTGATTTCAAAGTGGTTTGAATCGGATATCCAATATAGCCTCAGGTCGTTTATTTATGAATTTTGAAATAATAAATTAATTTAAATTAGAAATTAAATAAGTCCAATGCGAAGTATGGTTCGACATCTTCTCATGGGTTCTTTCGGATTTCAATTTGGACTTCAAACAGATTTAATCTATTTATTTTTATATTTATAAATATTTTAAATATTTTTATATTACCGTTGCTGGCGAGACTTTAAAACTTCAGAAAATTTATGATTCTGTCATTTCATGTAAATTATGATTCTTTTATTTGTTTAAATTACGGTTCTTCTATTGAGATGGCATGAATTTGAAACTTTGTATAAATTAAGATTTTGCTATTCCGATAACGTAATTTTAAAATTTTATTTAAATTACGATCTTGCCATTGAGATTATATGAATCCGTAAATTTATTTTATAAAATTTTCTTTACACGTTGACAATGCGTGAACATCCGTAACCCATCCGCTTTCGAAGATCGGATATTATCGTATCATAAAACAAATTTAAAAAGTTGTTTTGGTTGTTTTACGATGGGTTTATTTAAGAGTCCAAAAATCTAGAAGTCCAATAAGAGAGGGTCTCCTCTCTTGAAGAGGAGTTCTTCATCCTTCTGATTCCATATCCCCTATCTCAAGGTTTCTGGCGTGCGTACGAAATAGAGGAGTGGCACGTGCGACTCTCGCAAGGCATCAAGAGGAAACTATTCACAGAAGATTAGATCTACATCCAGTTTCTGCATCAGGTATGCAAACTGACAGGTATAAAATTTAATTTTAAATTTTGCATGCTTTCAATTACAGATATACATGACGTATTTTATAAATTTAATTATATTAAATTTAAATAAAATACATGCATACATATAAACCTGAGATCCTAGGGGCATCATAAAATCAAACTTTTCCTACAAATGGTATTGGAACCTCCCAGGTTTAGGAATGCATAGTAAATCTGTAATAATCAAAGCATGTTTTAAAGTAGATTTAGTGTAGATCTAAATATGATACATGATTATAGCATGTTCATTAATGATCAAAGCATGTTCTAAAGTAGATCTAATGTAGATCTAAATATAAAGTGATTAAAGCATGTTTATTATTGATAAAAGCATGTTAGTAGAACTAATGTATATCTAGAACCGTATGCTTTGCTATGTTTTGGATTGGGTGGATTCATCTGGCCGTCCAGTCTGTTGAGGTTTCACAACCTTGTTACCCTCACCATGGGGTGCTAATTATGTTATGATCCTGAAATAGATCTAAAATAAAATAATAAAAAAGGTTAAAATTATTTTACATTTTTGATCTGAATGTCATGATATTTTAGATTAGATCTAATATTAAATTATGAAATAAATGTTAATTAAATTAACATTAAAATTTTGGATCATAAATAAAAATTGTAAAATTGTTTTACAAGATAAATGTTGAAATTGTTTCAAATTAGAAAATTGGATTAACTTAATTAAGAATTAAGTTGATGATTAAAAGATTTTAAATCATAAATCCATAAATCTGGGTAAATGGGTTAGCTAGGGTCAGGTTCAGTAATTGGGTTAGACCTGAGTTTAGAATGAATGGACCAAGTAGAGAATTAAGTCTAATCAAATGTTGAATTAGGTTTCTTATCTCTCTGATTAGTTAGATTGATCAGTCCATACATCTAAATGGACTTGATTTTGGCTTAGCGATGAGCCCGAGTCTCTAGGCTAGTCTAATTGAGTCTGGTAAACCAGATGATGTCTAAGGAAGATGTTAATGGCACAACCCATCTCTTGATCCACTTACCTAGCCCATGTGGTCAACCAGAATCCATTGGATAGCTTATTGATTCGAGTTAACCCATGTCAATTAAGGTTATTAGTCCTGACTGATTTTAGGAGCCCATGGACTGATTGTTCATAAATTCCTCTAATAGTTAGTGGGAGGATTCTTGATTAAGGTTCATGTCTTTCCTCATTTGTCACAATTTGATCAAACCCTAAAAATTATTAGGTCCTTAAAAAGATGAAGTTATGGAGATAACTAAGTCTTAGCCTCCCATTAAGTGGATGGTAATGGTCCAATAGTTGGGTGATCATTGGCAGACCCAAAGTCGGGTGATCATCAGGCTATTGGAATTACCATTCATAATATGATGACTTAGTGCAACTCTCTTAACGGTAGTCAGGTGAGCTGGCCAAAGTCGGGCTTGACTATTCGTTGGTTAGAAACATTAAATTTTATCATGTTAATGGTTGGACCTAACTAGGACCTTCAATAGGAGGCCCAAAGGTCGATTGAAGTGCACCCTAGGGCAAAATAGATTACTAGAAATTGCTTGGAGAAGCAATTGGTTAAAGAACCTACCTTTAGATGCATATGGGTGGGCCGGCCAAAGTCGGGCTCATGTGTTGTCTATTGGATTCTAGTACCCACTAAGGAATTAGGGATAATTTCTTAGATTGAAAGTAAAGACTACCAATCTGAATAATATAGTGGCAAGTCCTTTAGACTAAAGTCCATGTCTTTGGATTAATAAATCATGTAAGCTAATAGGTTTTGGTTATCCTTTCAGATCATGTCAACCAATTTGTCGCTCCGTTCATTGTTGGACAATGACAAACTAACGGTCCCAACTTCGATAGCTGGTATCGAAGACTCAGGATAGTCTTGGAACATGAGAGGATTCTTTATGTGATAATGGATCTGAACCTGAGGAGCTAGCTTTGAATGCTCGCACTGCGGTCAGAGACACTTATTAGAAGTGGGTCAATGATCGCACCAAGTATGGTGCATTATGCTAGCCTCCATGAATGATGAGTTCAATAGGAAGTTTGAGGAAGCCCAACCTAAAGAGATCCTTCAAAAGTTGAAGGAGTCCTTTGGCACACCAGACAACGTTGAAAGGTACAGAGTGTCTAGTGCCATTTTCAATGCTCGATGCGTGAAGGGGCATCAGTCACTGATCATGTATTGTACGTCATTGAGATGATCGAGCGCATGGGCTAGCTCGGTTTTCCCTTGCATGAGCAGCTTGGGAAGGAGGCTATATTGAACTCCTTGCCTATTTCCTACTTAGATTTTCTCAGTCATTTTAGAATGACAAAACCTGTAGTAAACTACCATGGTTTACTGGGTTTACTGCAGACTTATGAGAAGGATCACCAGCTCTTAAAGGGCTCGATAAATTTAGTGGGAGTTTCTGGAATAGGTCGTCGTTCCTTTAAGAAAGGGATGAAGAAAAAGAATAAAAATAAAAAAGTGCAAAATGATGGGCATAATCAGGCTAAGAAGAAAGCTAAGGCTAACAAGAACCAAGCGGAATGCTTCTTCTGCAAAAAGCAGGGTCATTGGAAGATAAACTGTCCTCAATACATTGCAACCATGGATCCTAACAGACCAAGGAAGAAAAAGCAGCATGTAGTTGCTGGAAAAGGTACTTATGTGATAACGCCTTGTAGTTTCTTTATTTGTGATACTACTAATTGGGTATTGGATACCGGTAGTCCAATTCATATTTGTAATTCTTTGCATTGACTTTGAATTAGTAGGAGATTCAAGGATGGCGAAAGATTCCTGAACGTGGGTGATGGAAGTCGAGTTCCAGTCTAGCGTTAGGAGTAGTAGAGCTATTTTTTGAATCATGCAATGTCATACTAAGTGAATGTCACTATTGTCCTAATTTCTTTTTAAATGTCATTTCTGTAGGCTAATTGGCCATTGAAGGATTTGATTTTTCAATAAAGAATGACGTTATGAACATCATTGTGAATGATACTTCTGTAATGTGTGGACAATTGTGCAATGGCATTTTTATGTTATCACGACCTATAAATGTGATGTGTACTCCAAGCAAACGGCCTAGGATAGATAATGTTAGTGATTCATACCTGTGGCACTGTAGGCTAGGTCACATTAACAAGAACATGATTAATAGATTAGTCAGAGAGGGTATCCTCAATGACATTGATTGTGAATCAATTCCAATCTGTGAATCTTGTCTTCTTGGTAAAATGACCAAATCACCCTTTACTGGAAAAGGTGAAAGAGCTAGAGATATTCTAAGTCTCATACATACGATGTATGTGGACCCATGAATACCACTGATATGGGTGGGTTTAGCTATTTCATTACATTTACAGACGACCACTCTAGGTTTGGTTATGTTTTCTTGATGAAACATAAATCCGAGTC
This sequence comes from Calamus simplicifolius, assembly GCA_900491605.1. NCBI lineage: Eukaryota > Viridiplantae > Streptophyta > Magnoliopsida > Arecales > Arecaceae > Calamus > Calamus simplicifolius. Next base: position 694,560 of record UESW01004431.1, on the reverse strand, counting down.
GTTTGAAATGTTCAAACGATATCGTAATGAAGTAGAGAAACAGACTGGAAAGAATATTAAAATCCTTCGATCAGATCGAGGAGGTGAATATCTTTCAAGTGAGTTCCTGACATATCTTGAGGAGAATGGGATTCTCTCTCAATGGACTCCTCCAGGGACACCCCAGTTAAATGGTGTGTCTGAAAGGAGGAATCGAACCCTGTTGGATGGTTCGATCCATGATGAGCTTTGCCAATATGTCTCTCTCTTTTGGGGATATGCCCTCGAGACAGCATGTTATATTCTTAATAGGGTTCCAAGCAAGTCTGTTACTAAGACTCCATATGAGATATGGACTGAACGTAAGCCGATACTTTCACACCTTAGAGTATGGGGTGTCCAGCTTATGTCAAATGATTGTAGACAGATAAACTAGGACCTAGGTCTGATAAATATTTTTTTGTTGGGTATCCCAAAGAGACTAAAGGATATTATTTCTACCATACTAAAGAATGAAAATTGTTCGTCAGTCTTAGAGCTACCTTTTTGGAAAAGGAGTTCCTTGCTAAAAGAACTAAGGCTGCTAATGTTGAACTTGATGAAGTTCGACAGGTAGAAGTACCTATATGCTTTGAAGCCTCTATAGAACCGACTTTGATTAAATCAAACCCAGAGCCCATTGAGAAAATATTGAGGAGATCTGATAGAGTACCACGTCAACCGAACAGATACTCCAGTTACTTGGTCCATGATGGCGATCCTATTGAGCTCAATGAGAACAACGAGGATCCCATCACCTATATGGATGCAATGCAGAGGTCTGATTCTGAGAAATGGCTTGAGGCCATGAAATCCGAAATGGAATCCATGGAGATCAATAGTGTATGGACACTTGTGGATCCACCTGAAGGGATAAAACCCATTGGGTGCAAATGGATTTTTAAGAAGAAACAAGGTGCAGACGGAAAGATGGAGACCTATAAAGCTCATCTGGTTGCTAAGGGGTATCGTCAACGTCATGGTATAGACTATGACAGACTTTTTCTCCTGTACCAATGCTCAAGTCCATTCGGATCATGCTTGCTCTGGCTGCATATTTTGACTATAAAATCTGGTAAATGGATGTTCGAACAGCTTTTTGAATGGAGAGCTGGAAGAGGAGGTGTATATGATACAACCTGAAGGATTCATATCTGCAGATGTATCAAAAGTATGCAAACACCAAAAGTCCATCTATGGACTAAAGCAAGCATCTCGGAGTTGGAATTTATGTTTTGATAAGTGTATCAAAACGTATGGCTTCGTTTAGAACGGAGAAGAACCTGCATATATAAATGGGCTAATGGTTCTGTAGTTATATTTATTGTATTGTATGTAGATGGCATTCTCTTAATTGGGAATCACATTCCTGCATTAAAGGGAATAAAGTTTGGTTAATGTCACAGTTCTCCATGAAGGACTTGGGAGAAGCTTCTTACATTCTAGGGATGAAGATCTATAGAGATAGATCAAAAAGCTGCTAGGATTATCACAGTCAACGTATATTGAGACTGTGCTGAAAAGGTTCAGCATGAAAAATTCCAAGAAAGGCTATCTTTCGATAGGCCATGGGATTTCACTCTCTAAGAAGGATTGTGCGACAACTCCTGATGAGAGGGAACGTATGAATAGGATTCATATGCTTCGGCAGTGGGTTCTATTATGTACGCCATGACATTACGAGACCGAACGTAGCATATTCACTAGGAGTAGTGAGTAGATACCAGTCTAACCCAGGTGAAGCACATTGGAAAGTGGTGAAAACCATCCTTAAGTATTTGCAAAATACTAAAGACCAATGACTTATCTTTAAAGAACCTGACTTGAAGCTTGTGGGATATACTGACTCCAGTTTTTAGTCAGACAAAGATGATAGAAAAAGTGTATCAGGTTTGTCTTTACCCTAAATGGAGGAGCGATCTGCTGGAAAAGTTTCAAGCAACACACAGTGGCAGATTCTGTATGCGAGGTGGAGTATATCGCAGCATCAGATACAACAAAGGAAGCAGTATGGCTACGAAAATTTTTGGGCGAGCTGGAAGTGGCACCTGCCCTGGGTGGTCTTGTTCCAGTGTACTGTGATAGCTCTGGAGCAATTGCCCAAGCCAAAGAGCCAAAATTTCATCACCGCACCAATCATATATTGCATCACTACCACCTTGTACGAGAAATCGTGGAACGAGGTGACGTCGAGCTTCGAAAGATCGATAGAAAGGAGAACCTAGCCGACCTGTTTACTAAATCTCTCGGAGTCAAGGAGTTCGATGAACACAAATGGAAGATGGGTATTAGATATTGTTTCGATTGGCTCTAGTCCAAGTGGGAGTTGTTAGGAAATATGTCCTACAGCCAATCGTCTAGTTTATAGACGGTTGTGATTCATTGTACATGATTTATTTGATTAATAAAAGTTATTTTGGTAGTACAACATATTTTTCATCTTTCAATAGAACTCTTATATGTTGTAGTCCTTAGAATTACATTTATTCGAGAAATGAGGAATTATCGAGTAATTCTTAAATGGATTCGCGACCAAATGATACGTTATTACCTAGGATAATAACGTAGTCAAGTATAGGTCGTTGTGTGCCATATATGTTGGTTTGTCCTCTTAAACCAAGGAGTGTATGACATTAGTATGTATGAAGGTGAGTGTAGGAGTAATTCACTGAACAGTGGCTCACCTCTATTGAGTACTCTACTGTCAAGGGTATCTCACAGAAGGGCAATGGGTATAATGTCCTTTGACCTGAGACTATCATGGTGACTTAGTAAGCAACTCACTGTACTTAGGCACTGGACTACCTAGATTTCTAATCCAGTGATGGAAGGTTGCTAGGTATAGTCAAGTACTTATTAAATCAGTGATGAGTCAAGATGAATTGTCCACTCTAAGTATTAGAGTTAATACTCGGTTTGTGTTTTAATTTTGCAAAACCTTGGCCAGGGTAATCCATGTGAGGAGTCACAGGATTGTACATGTTGAAACACACTTAGATGTTTTTGAAAGTTGGCAGTGAACTCTAAATTCATTTGAGTATTTGGACAAGGGGATGAATTATACGGTAACCATAGCATAGGTTCTGAATATTGCTTTGCATATATTCGGTCTATTTGAACGTCGGGTACCATTGCTAGATGATCACATTGATTAGGTAGGAAGTGTTCCTATGCTACCGACTTAGATTCGAACCTATGGAGTCACGCACATAGTCAGGTGACCTAGAGACAGGCTTAACCATGATCTAAGTGGGACTTGGTCATATGGGTAATACCGAGTTTGTACTAGCAATGTCTAGCTAGCATTGGGCATTAGCGGTAGTACTTATTCTGGGGATGAACTTGAGTTAATTTGTAATTCAAGTAAATTTTGGGGATTCATTCAAACCCATTGTGGGATAGGACTTGAACCATAGACTAATGGTTGGTTTGACGATAGAGTGGTTTAGATCTGGTTTCAAAATGATTTGAATCGGATATCCAATATAGCCTCTGATCATTTATTTATGAATTTTAAAATAATAAATTACTTTAAATTGGAAATTAAATAAGTCTAATGCGAAGTATGGTTCGAGATCTTTGCATGGGTTTCTTCGGATTTCAATTTGACTTTAAACGATTTAATCTGACTATTTCTGTACTTATAAATATTTTAGAAGGCAACGAGATTTTAAAACTTCAGAAAATTTATGATTCTGCCATTTTATGTAAATTACGATTCTGTCATTTCATTTAAATTACGGTTCTACCATTGAGATGCCATGAATTTGAAACTTCGTATAAATTACGATTTTGCCATTCGATAACGTGAATAAAAAAAATTATTTAAATTATGATCTTGCCATTGAGAGATATGAATCGGTAAACTTATTTTATAAAATTTTCTTTATACGTTGACAATGCGTGAACGCTCGTAACCCATCCGCTTTCGATGATCGGATATTATCGTATCATAAAACAAATTCAAAAGGTTGTTTTGGGTTGTTTTACGATGGGTTTATTTAAGAAACTTTTTCAACTTCGAGAAAGAGTGTAGCAGAGAAAGAAGAGTCTAAAAATTAGAGAAGTCCAAGAAGTGAGGGTCTCCTCTCTTGTAAAAGAGTTCTCCATCCATTCTAATTCCATATCCCCTTGTCTCAAGGTTTCCTGGCATGTGTACGAAATAGAGGAGTAGCACGTGCGACTCTCGCAAGGCATCAAAAGGAAACTATCTAATCTACATCCAGTTTTTGCATCAGGTACACAAATTGACAGGTATAAAATTTAATTTTAAATTTTGCATGCTTTCAATTACAGATATACATGATGTATTTTATAAATTTAATTAGATTAAATTTAAATAAAATACATGCATACAAATAAACCTGAGATCCTAGGTATCGTAAATCAAACTTTTCCTACATCATGTCTATCATATGAGCATGGATTCATCCTTCACGTGGCACGATCTCAGTCATCGATTCAATTGGGTTTTCATGAATCAAATCATGCCATCATATGGACCCAATTAAATACTACATTATTAATCTCAATTAATTTAAGCCAACCATCACTTGGATCAAGCCTATTGAGTATTCAATTAATATATTTATATATATAGCACATGTACAAAAGGTCTCTTTCTTGTACATAAAATTCTTTCCTCTATAATGAATCCTATTCATCAGTTTCATATTCTCTCATTAAGATTGAGTCAAATCCCATCTTAATTAATTAATCATCTAATATGGATTAAATCCAACTTAATTTTTATTTTAACTTCATCCAAAATCTCCTTAATGCGTGTGACCCATTAGGTTTCTTGACATGTTGGCAATAATCATGTCCTTAATATTGACCTTAGGGATGACTTGATCAACACCTTGTCTAAGTTAATTCTTTAACCAAATCAACTCATTGATTAAGTCAAAGATCCATGATTATAGATCATGAGCGACCTCTATCAAAGCATCATGACCATCCAAGTGTTAAGGGTTTTGTTGACGTGTTCATCAATACATGTCCATGAACGGTTACCATACGATTCAATCCCTTCATCACATATCCCAGATCAATCAGTGGTATGGAATGTGTCAACCATGTAATTGATCTTTGTTTACTTGATCTCAGAAAAATTGACTCATATGAATTAGAATTTCGAAACCATTCGAATTCCAACTCAACCTTGCAAGGATTTAACAATTAATTTAATCCATCAAGTGATCGTGTAATATAACCCTTCTATCAAGGAAAATGAGTCCTTTCTTGATCAAACACTACTTTCATGTGCTTCATGTCATACCCAACTGACACCATATTTTTCACCCATGGCTAGAGCGACGTTTGTATGTCGTCAAAGCATGACATTCCATACATGAGGTACAATGAAGATCTCAAGTCAAAGGATCACTCGCACCATCATCATCAAAGATCAACCATCGACACTATATAAAATATCCATATAGAATTTCTGTGTGGGTCATCCAATGCATCATTACAATAACGAGCATCCATACACCTATCCAATTATCTTCATACTTCAGCTTACAAGATCAGCTGCTCATCCCAAGGGTAAAGATATGCAATGTGTGCTAGTCTCAATGGCATTCGATAGTGCCAGTCCTATCTATGCATCGTGATTAAAAAAATTTAAAGAATTAAACCATAATGTACAATTTTGGATCTCACAATTTACAATCTCTATTACAAATTCTATATGCACTTACATTCTTTTTGACTTTATCTTAATATATCTAAATATATTTATAGAAAAAATATTTGGATAGATCAAGAAATCAATAAATTTGATTTGTATTCATAAAGAAATATGTATAAACTAGCATCTAATTCGATTAGATTTAGGGTACATAAGACTAATAGTATTTGCTTATACATTTTCTCCTATGAAGATAAAATAAAAATAAAAATAAAAATAAAAACATAGGGAATGAGACACGCTTGATCGGTTGAAGATATGATCTGAATGCAAGCAAAATTCATGCAATGACATCCGTTCGGCAGCACGTGTGAACATTTTTAAGGCTTTTTGATGTTTAGGCATTGGTGCAAGTAACCCAATGGAGCAGCGAGGGGATTTCTTAGGCTTAAAATAGCTGAAATGGTCCCACATTGGCTGGCCATTTCATGCCCTTCTCGTACTCCAATGGATGGGAGAGCGTGTTGACTTGACGGACCTGCTTGCCAGTGCGTGCATCGCTCTCAGTTCTGATAACTGTACTTGTCTTCGAGTGGGCGGAATGAAGCATGATGGTATGATACCATTGGCATGATATGGCTCCTGGATTCCAAGGACAAAACGTGAAATGATGGGGAAAATTCTTATAGAATGACGTGGAAGACAAGGCCAGCGGCAAGGCACAACCAACCCAACGCCGTGCGAGATGCTGGAGGCTTCCCTCCAAAGGCATTGGAAAGAGATCATTAAAATAATTTCATCGCTAATTTATGAAATAGTAATAAAAATATTTATAATATAATGGTATGAAATAAAGAGTGATAAATAATTCATCACTAATTCATCATAATTTAGTGACGAACATAGTTTCTTTTCGTAACTATTATTTAATGACAAAAATGTGTTCCGTCATAAATTTTTTATAAAATATTTCGTCACAAATTCATCACTATTATTTTGTGACGAACGCTCTTTTCGTCACTAAAACTAGCGCCGATAAAAATTGTGACGATAAGATTTTCGTCACTAATCCGTCACTAAACCTAGTTTGTGATAAAATAGTAAAGAAAATTTTTATCACTATTATATTATTTTCTTATAGTGATATATTTGTGACGGACTAGTGATCAAAGTTTTAGTGACTAAATTTTCGTCATCAATCCATCATTAAATTATGATGGAATAGCGATGAAAATATTTGTAATGTAATAATGATGGAATAATGAGAGAAAGATAGTTCGTCATTAATATGTCATAATTAGTGAAGGACATAGCTTTTTTTCGTAACTATTATTTAGTGATGAAAATGTGTTCCATCATAAATTTTTGACAAAATATTTCATCACAAATTCATCGCTATTATTTTGTGATGGACGCACTTTTCGTCACTAAAATTAGCTACAACAAAAATTATGATGATAAAATTTTCGTCACTGATCCATCACAATTTAAATTTGTCGCTATTATTCTGTGATGGACGCTCCTTCCGTCACTAAAATTAGCGACGGTAAAAATTGTGACGTTAAGATATTCATCACTAATTCATCATTAAATCTAGTTTGTGATGAAATAGTGATAAAAATTTTCATTGATATTACATTATTTTCTTGTAGTGGTGGTGGTGGTGCTGGTTCTGGTTCGCCGGGGAGCCTTGCTCGCCTTCTTCTCCGCCTCCTGAATAACTCTGCAGCACGATCAATCTCATCCCCCAGAGGCTCTTCTTCTTTGGAAGACATTTTCTTGCGATGCGCTCGGTATCTGCTTGTCTTATGAAGCATCTATCCTCTCCTATCGTCTGTATATGATAAGAACCAGGTGAGGCCAGAGCACACGCCTCCGTCCTCTTCTACCATGTCCGACTCTTGACCATACATCAGTGGGAAGAAAAAACTACTATAAATCATATCATTCAAACTGTCCAATTTTGAACGTTGCATGGACTAAAGATTTGTAAATCATATAATTTCTAAGGCCGGCCCATTCCCTCAAGCCTAAAGTCTTGGCCCAAGCCTGTCCAAAACGATGAGGGCTTGCTCAAGCTTGGCAGGCTCCTCGGCCTACGAACAGGTCTAGCTGAATTGAGAACCCAACCCCGTCTAGAGGTGAAGCGAGGTCTGGCCATTTTAGGTGGTGGAGGTGGCGATCGTGCCAGTGAAGGAGGTGGTGGGCGGTGAGGGCGGAGAGGAAGGTGGTTTTGCCAGAGCCAAAAGGGTTGAGGATGGTAATTAAGGAGGTTGTTTAAGAGGTTGAGGACGGCAAGGAGTCTTCCAGAGTGGCCCCAGGCTGGTCGCCTTGCGTTCGGAAGAGGGAGATGAGATGCTGCAGTGTCTTTCTCCCTCCGTATAATATCACAAACAATGAAGCTGGGTTGGATCGGATTAGGATTAAGATTAAGATTGGGTCGGGTCAACAATGTTTGCATTGACATGAAGCTGCGTTGGATCGGATTAAGATTTGGGTCGGGTCCTACTATACGTTGTGCCATACCCAAATACAACCACAGGTGATGCCAAGATTGATGCCAATTATTAACCTTCCCTCCTTCCCCACCACCCACAATTGTCTTCTTTTCTCTGATTCCGCACCGGGAATCGTTCGGAGCAAGTGCTGGAAATTAAGGGATTATATTGAAATTTACAAACCATAGAAAGAGAAATTCAAGAAGAGGGCTTCTCGACCGTAACGGGCACGGGAGGAAATAAAAATTAAGATCTTGCGTAATAATTAAGATCAACAGCGTAACGCGGACAGCGGTCTATGATTTCTGTAGGTGAGGATGGCGAGGCCGAGGAAATAAAAATTAAGATCATAAACTACAAGATGGATATCAAAAGTTCTGCAACCAAAAAATAATATTATTTTAATCTCTAGAATAAGACTCTTCTTGACTTTATTCATCACAAGGTCTATCCATCCGGTCAAAGAAAAATATAAAATATAAGACCTGAGTCCGGCTTGCCTCTGCATGGCAGCTGTGAAAGAGTGCGCAACAGCTCCATTTGCATTGCACTATCTAATTATTACTGTCAAGAAAAATTAAAAAATAATAATAATAATGTTGATGTGCTAAGGTGCCGCTTGTTAGTTTTAATCCATGTTTTGAAAATTGAACCGAATGTATAGGTTCAATTGAAAATCGATAGTTAGTTTGATTTTATTTTATTATTAAAAATAATTTTTATATGATTTAATAAAAATTTAAAAAAAATTCTTGAATTAATCGATTTCAACAGATTAAACCCAGTTTTTAAATTTTTTTAATTTTTTATTTAAATTATATTTATTTTTATTTTTATACATTATTAAATTAAAATATAATTATAATATTATTTGATTCGATTAAATCAGTTCATTCGGTCGAATCAATTAATTTATAATTTAAATATTAAACTGGTTCGTTTGATTCGATTTTCAAAACATTAATTTTAATAACCTTTTAGATCCATGAATGCAGGTTTTAAAGTTATGACCTCGATGCCAAGAGGAGCCTAATGTCATCTATTTGATTTGCCCATGGCTCTGATTTTTATGCGTTCCTCTTTTTTTTTTTACGTCCATCCACCCACTCCCCTATGAGTGCATGCATCTCAAGCGTATTCCGCCATTGTTGATGGACCAATTAACCCTGAAAATTTGCTTTGATGCCATGTTCAGCGAGTTATTAACTTCAAACGTTTAAAATGATAGCAAAATGTTATCAATATATACATAATAGATGAAACTTCACCTCCCAAGGCTTTTTTGCATCAGTATTTTAGCATTAGAGAAAAAACGGAAGTTCTCTCACCCATTTTGCTGATGTTAAAGTGTGATACATAAGGTCAACTGATTACTCTATAAGTCATTAGAGTCAAGGTTTGTCAAAGGTTGCGAGTATTGATATAGTTAGTAAATAAAATAGTTAGTAAATGATGCGGTTAGAAAATAAAAAATTAAGATTCAATTCCTGAGCGGCCTTCTGGCCCCAGACGGCTCCCCAGAGTCTGGGCGGCCCTCTAATCCTAGGCGGCCCTCAGGTCCTGGACGGCCTCCTGATCATAAGTGGACCCCCAGAGTCTGAGCGGTCCCTAGTCCTAGGCGGCCCCCAGGTCCTGGACGGCCTCCTAGTCCTAGACGGCCCCTAGCCTTAGACGGCCCCCAGAGTCTGGGCGGCCCCTAGTCCTAGGCGGCCCCCAGGTCCTGAGCGGCCTCATAATCCTAAGCGGCCCCCAGAGTCTGGGCGGCCCCTAGTCCTGAGCAGCCCCCCAGAGTCTGGGCGGCCTCCTAGTCCTAGGCGGCCCCTAGCCTTAGACGGCCCCCAGAGTCTGGGCGGCCCCTAGTCCTAGGCGGCCCCCAGGTCCTGAGCGGCCTCCTAATCCTAGGCGGCTCCTAGAGTCTGGGCGGCCCCTAGTCCTAGGCGGCCCCCAGGACATGGACGGCCTCCTGGTCCTAGGTGGCCCCCAAAGTCTGGGCGGCCCCCAGTCCTAGGCGGCCCCCAGGTCCTAGGCGGCCTCCTGGTCCTAGGCGGCTCCTAGTCCTAAACGGCCCTCAAGTTCTGGACGGCCTCCTGGTCCTAAGCAGCCCCTAGGGTCTGGGCGGCCCCTAGTCCTAGATGGCCCCTAGAGTCTGGGTGGCCCCTAGTCCTAGGCGGCCCCTAGGTCCTAGGCGGCCTCCTGGTCCTAGACGGCCCCCCAGAATCTGAGCGGCTCCTAGTCCTAAACGGCCCCCAAGTTCTGGGCGGCCTCCTAGTCCTAGGCAGCCCCCAGGGTCTAGGCGGCCCCTAGTCCTGGACGGCCCCTAGAGTCTAGGCGGCCCCTAGTCCTATGCGGCCCCCAGGTCCTGGGCGGCCTCCTAGTCCTAGGCGGCCCCCAGAGTCTGGGCGGCCCATAGTTTCAGGCGACTCCCAGGTCCTGGGCGGCCTCCTGGTCCTAGGCGGCCCCCAAAGTTTGGGCGGTCCCTAGACCTGGACGGCCCCCAATCTTGGAATGATTCTCGTATCATAAGCACTAAACACGATAAGCTGTCGTGTTTGGAACAGAAATCGAGAATCATTAAGCATCATGACGCTTTAAATGGTTCGAATAAGACAAACACTGGAACATTGCCGTTCATCTAGAAAAAGGAGATACTGAGCTCCTGTTTTAGGGCCAGATACCTTTTCTCTGACTCTGACATTCCCACTAACCCTGACATTCCCTTGGGATAACCAAGGTCATCATGAAAATCCTTATCTTCATGAGCAAGTTTCTTAATACCTTTATTATTAATCACCAATGAATAACCACGTAGCAGGAGCTGGGCTAAGAAAACGTTTATCTTACACGTGGACCTGTGGACCCAGAGAAAAAGAAAAAAAAGAAAAATCTCGAAGAGAGGATAAGAAGGAGAGGAGGGGGTTCTAGAGAGGGGACTCTCTCTTCCTTCAATAAGAGATCTCATAACAAGAAAGAAAACGAGACTGGTGATTCAGCATCAACAAGTATGAATATCTTGCTTGCTAATTATTTAAACTTTAAATTAATATTTCTAATTCATTAAAATCAATTGTTTTTTATGTTAAATAAAAAAATTATAATTAAATATTAATCCTAACAATTAATCATACTCCCATCAGTGAACTATAAGCATCTAAATTTTTGGATTTAAATTTTTACTTGGCCCAGCCAAGGTTCAAAAAAAGTTGCCAAAGGTACAAAAAATTTTTTACTTGGCCCAGCCAAGGTTCGAAGAATGTTGCTCGACCATACCGAGGTATGAAGAAAGTTTTTACTTGGCCCTACCAAAATTCGGAGAAAGGGACCCTTAGTTCAAAGATTGGGCAAGACCTACCTTTCATCCACTACTTAAGAAATATTATATTCAATAAGAAATATTTGAATTGAAGAGTAAAGTTTTACTACAATGAGCAAAATAGCTCAGTTCAGGATTATTTCACTAGTAGTATGTTCGAAGTTTAATCTAATTCCATATTTTTGGAGTACTGTATCCCTTGAAGGTCTTCATTGCTTGGAGATTATCCGAGTTTCATATCTTGGGGGCGCTGTATCCCATGAAGGTCTTCATTGCTCGAAGATGATCCAAGTTCCATGTCTTGGGGGTACTATATCCCTTTGAGGTCCTCATTTGAAAAGGTGAGCCCCTCGTATCGGACCCTTTCAAACCGGTTCTCCTCTTCGCTTGGCCGTACCTAATAGGATCTGGCATGGATAATCATTTTAACAGCGCCAACCGCTAGTAGGTTTGGCGCGAATTAATAGTTATCATTGTAGCTCGTCATCCCAAGCAGTAGGAGAGACAAGACGGGAGGATTGCGGCCGCGGTGTTGAGTGTTGGCGAGAGAATACTGAAGGTAAGGAGCGAGCCCGACGAGATCTGGGTAGGCTCCTATCTTCTTCCCTTCGTAGTGCTAGTTCAACTTCTTTATGGCCGGGCTATTGCGGGAGGCTGATGGCTTCCAGTGGATTGATGGAGGGACCATCGGTAGGACCAGAGTGACTGTTCCATCAGAAAGCTGCTAAGTTGGTGCAGTGGGAAGAAGACCCCCAAGAAGCCCCTGCACTAGCTGGACGAGGAGCATCACTTGTTAAACCAGCATGGCAAAATGGTCCAGGCTGACTGGAGCTTCTAGTGGTGGAGGAATATCGATCGATGATGGTTGTAAGGGCACCATGTTGTTTGTGGGATCAGGCCTTTGAAAGGTAGCCTGATCAGGAGCATTTGTTGTCACTTTCTTGCTATTGGCCATTGAAGAAGACGTCCTCGTTGGAACCTTGTCTCCTTGATTATAAGTTTTAATAGAACTAAAGGCCCTTCCTCTAGCGTCAATCTGTTGCTGCTGAAATCCGTTCTCTGGCTTGGTGGAGGTGCACGTTGGGATCCGGATAGCGCTCTTTCATTTGGGTGGACCTTCAAGACAGTCTTTACGTAAGAAGCACGAGGGGTGGTCCTCGCAAAAGATTCTTCGATGCCCAAGTCAGTGAAAATCTAAATCAATCATATGAGAGGAGAAGGCTTCAACAGAAGGATCTTCCTTCTTGAGATGATTTTTCAGGAGCAATGGCCTTTGCTAGAGTTTTTTTTGGGGCTTAGATTGCCTTTGAGAGCATACCTGGGGGATCCTGAGACTTGGTATTTATATGCTGCCGAGGAGGTGAGCCGTTAGCTAATTTTTTGGATGCATTTTAGGAAGTTGGCATCCGATAAGGCTGGAATCCTAACGGTTACCGGGTTCGGCAGTTGATGAAGCTGACAGGCACTTTATCAAGAATTTGAAATTTTGTTGATCATGGATGGAGTGTTGTATTTGGCTCCGATTTCTATTTTGGGAAGCTCATTCTATGATCCTTGCGATCAGGATGGTTCATCATTCGAGATATTCGGCGTGGTTTGAAGCAGCAATGACGCTTATGTTGAAGGAATGCGGATCGATCTTGGCGAGGTACTAAGATAGCTCGGCTCCGTCGAGGTTCGGAGATAGCTCGGCCCTTCTGAGGTATTGAGATAGTTCGGCCTGCTAAGGTTTGGAGATGACTCTGGTGTTGGCATCAAAATCGATGATGGCATTGGTACTAACTCTGGAGTCGATGAGGAGACCGACTCTGATATCGGTGTTGAGATTGACTTTAGCGTTGGCATTAGTACCGAATCTTGTTGTCTGTTGGACCGTAGTCTAATCAGTTCAAACGTGGCTTGATCAGCTAAATCGAAGATAATTCGATCTTTATTAACTCAACCTTTGTTGTCGGACATACTTATTGATGTGGTGATAATTTTCTTCTCGCATCAAAATCCTTTTTGACACTCTTAATCACTTTAGTCTGGGACACTTCTTGAAGTGTAGCTTTAACAGCGAGCAACAAATATTATATCGTGATTAAGATTTACCATCAGAAAAGCATATATTCTCTCCACTAGATATGGCGTATCTGTAGCAGAAATTGAGAAATCCTGCCACAATATGGTGCAAAGCCATGAACCTCATTCCATGTGCCGCCTCCTATAAAATTCTATGCAGATTGGATGGTTCCTGGATGATGATCTTTGGTCGAGAACTGGAAGACAATTTCAATAAACTTGTCAGATGGTCCCTGGTATAAAATTCTTTTTCTAAACGTTCGTGGAGCTGGCATTGCCCATGTTCATCTCTTCAAGGCCATCATGATTCCAAGCTTCTTTTATATATATATATATATATATATATATATATATATATATATATATATATATATATATATATATATATATTTGAGCATGATTCACTGGGAATGTGTAATGACCCGGGCCCACGGGCCCGTTTCGTTACAAGAAAGCAAGACGGACAAGGTCCACACCAACTTGAGCCACCACAGCCCAAAAAGGGATCCAATTGGTGCCTTGTCCTTCTTGCTTAACCGGTTATAAACCACTCAACCAATTCCTAATTTCCCAATGTGGGACTATTGGGAGGGGCATCACAATCTACCCCCCTTACAGAGGCGACGTCCTCGTCGCCATGGGCAATTGATCACAACCACCAGGCAGGCAGGATTCTAAAGGACAACCACCAGGCAGGTAGGATTCTAGAGGTGGCCCCACAGGTTCAAGAGGTGGCTCCCATCCCCCATGGATGTAGCACTTTGCCCCGTGTGGCACTTAGCTCCTGCACTTCCGACTGGTGCATGGCTCTGATACCACTAAAGCTGTCACACCCCAGTCCCAAAATTTGAGCTAGGATGATAACCCGCCGCATGCCAGGCATGCAAGGCGTCTCGAACTTCATCACATAAATCAATATAAAGCGAATTTCACATCCATAATTTATTACAAACCATAATTATCAGTCTTGGGCTATCTGCCCTACACACAAGCAAATCTGAACTAAATCAATATAATAAAACTAAGTCTTCTTAATAGAACTCCTTCTATCTCAATTATCCTTCTTCATTCCTGAGGCTCTGAAAAACATTATGAGAATTTTATGAGCTCACACTCAATAAGTAAGCCTAATAAAATTTCAAAATTTCATGTATCAGGCTATCATCAGGTTCATATCATCATCAATTAATTTGAAACTTAATTCAATAACAATTACTAGAATATATGCGATGTAAACAAAACATTGTTTATACTGTCATTATTTTTCTTTATGTGTCCCACGGCCCTACAATACACATCATGTGTATCACTCTTAAATATCCCCTAAGAGGAAGGGTCCTGGTACCATATCTGTCATCTGTCATGTGATAATCTATGTGTGATAATCTGTCATGTGAGAATCTGTCATGTGATAATCTATCATGTAAGAACCGCGGCGACACATAAAGTTTAACTGTCATTATCATAATTACATAGTAACAACATGATTTTGCAAAACATAATTACATTTAACTGTAATTTCACAGTTTACAAATTAAATAATTTATAAAATTATAATACTTGACTTACTTACCACAGTACACGAATTTCAATTGATAACCCAGCTAATTGGACACCTGGGAACCTACAGAATCATTTTTCATTATTAAATTTCTAAAATCTGAATTATAAAATAATTCTTAAACTCTACCCAAACCACTTCATGGGCCCAACTTTGGGCTTGAATATCTCTCAATGTATACACCCAAATAGGGAAATAAAATTATTCCCAGAAACTAGAATCAATCCTGATTCGGGCCATATATTCACTTTGCCATTCTCGGCCCGATACAGGGCCCAAAATGCTGCTCAAACAAGCTCCAGAGATGGCCCAACCGGGCCCAAAAACCGAACGGCCCAACGGCCCATTAACCTTTTATTAACCCCAGCTCCTCTGTTTCTGAAGAAACAGAGGAGCTGAGAGTCGTGCCGGCGGCCAGGGCCGCCGCCGGCCAAATTAGAGGCGGTCCGGCCGCCGTTGGCCGGACCGTGGCCGGCCGCGCTGCGGCCAGCCTCCCCACCTTCTCTCTCATCAATTTGTCATTTAAAACTTTCTTTCTCTCTCATCGCCCGCGTGTCTTCCACGGTGCTGGCGCCAATTCCGGCCAAATTGGCATCGGTCCGGCCGCCTTGGCCGGACCAAAGCCGGCCGTCACCGCGGTCGACCTTCCCTCCCTCTCTCTCTCTCCAATTTCTCTTTTATCCCTCTCTTTCTCTCTCACTGTCTTCCATGGCTAAGAATCACGCCGGCGGCACGGCCGGCCACCATGGCCGGCCGGACCTCCACCGGACGCACGCCCGGCGCCGGTGGAGGTCTCCGACCAAGGCTCAGGCCCGGCGAAGCGGCGAGCACACCGCCGGGCCCGAACCAAGGATCGGACCGGGTCGATTGTTCAGATCACCTCTCTCTCCTCCTCCGCTCTCTTCTCTCTCTCATTGTCCTCCGGCACCCCACCGGACGCCGCCCCCGGTGCCGGTGGGGTTGTCGGCCGGGGCTCAGGCCCGGCGAGGCGGCGGGCACGCCGCCGGGCCTGAACCAGTGTCGGCACAAGGAAGGGAAGGGAGCTGGGTTCTGTAACCCGGCTCCTCCCTATTCTTCGTTTTTTTTTTTTTACTTTCTCTCTCAATCCTTCTCTCTCCATGCATGGACAGGGACTTACCAGAGGCAGGCGCGCTGGGGAAGAAACGTCCGCACGAGGAGATGATGAGAAGGGGGCGTCCACGTATGATGGGAAGGAGGGTTCCACATTATCTTTTATAGGCATTGCAGAGTCCCCAAATCAAGGGACTCTGTAATTAGATATACTTGGAATTTAAATATCTAGAGTCTATCATCTGATCTCGTGATAACTCTCACGAGCAGTTGAGAAATCTAGGGGATTACATTCTCCCCTCCTTATAAAAATTTCGGCCTCGAAATTGATAACTTTTATTAGAGAAAATTAAAGGTCCAAATTTCTGTCCCAAGGACTAACAATCAACTAAAGCTAACAGTTTTCAATCATTAACTATTTTAAGATACAAATAGTCGTGGATACTTTTCTTTCATTTCTTCCTCCAGTTCCCAAGTAGCCTCCCTTTCAGAATGATTATTCCATTGCACCTTGACATAGGGAATGGTACGCCGTCTTAGAACTGATCTTTGCGGTCTACGATACGCAAAGGATGCTCCTCATATGATAAATCTTTCCTCAACTGTATAGGCTCATATGCTATGACATGGCTGGGGTCAGAGATATACTTCCTCAGCATAGATACATGAAAAACATTGTGTACCCCAGATAGAATCGGAGGCAGTGCCAGGCTGTAAGCAACCTCTCCAACTCTGCTCAAGATCTCAAAAGGTCCAATATAACGTGGACTCAGCTTTCCTTTAATCCCAAATCTCATCACATCTTTGGTTGGTGATACCCTTAAGAAGACATGATCCCCAACCTGGAATTCCAATTCCCTTCTTCTGACATCAGCATAGCTCTTTTGCCTGCTCTGAGCTGTACGAAGACGCTCCCTGATCAAATGCACCTTATCTACTGTTTGCTGAATCAGCTCAGGGCCTAGCAATTTCCTTTCCCCCACGTCATCCCAACATATAGGAGATCTGCACCTCCTACCATACAGAGCTTCAAATGGAGCCATCTGGATGCTGGCTTGGTAACTATTATTATATGCAAACTCCACCAAAGGTAAGTGGTTATCCCAAGCTCCACCCAAGTCCATCACACAGGCTCGCAACATGTCCTCCAGAATCTGTATGGTCCTCTCTGATTGTCCATCTGACTGGGGATGATAGGCTGTACTGAAGTTTAGTTTGGTTCCCATGGCCTTATGAAGGCTCTTCCAAAACTGGGACACAAACCTGGTATCTCTATCTGATACAATAGATACCGGAACACCATGGAGTCTCACGATCTGTTCAATATACAAATTAGCCAATCTTTCACTAGAGACCCCAACTCTGAAAGGTAGGAAATGAGCTGATTTTGTTAGTCTGTCCACAATGACCCAAACTGCATCGTTGCTCTTAGGAGTTTTGGGCAGACCAGTCACAAAGTCCATTGTAATCTTTTCCCATTTCCACTGTGGAATCATCAGAGACTGAAGAGGTCCTGCAGGCCTTTGATGCTCGGCTTTCACTTGCTGACACACCAAGCACTTGGCCACATACTGAGCAATCTCCCTCTTCATGCCTTTCCACCAAAAATTTTCCTTTAAGTCTCTGTACATCTTAGTGCCACCTGGATGCACAGTATAGGGAGAGTAGTGAGCCTCTTTCAAAATTTCAGCCTTTAGCTCTTCACTGTTTGGCACACAAAGTCTTCCTTCAAATTTCAGGGATCCATCCTCCATTATATAAAATTCATTCTGAACTCCTGACTTGTACCACTTCTTTAATCCTTTGTAGATCTGGATCTTCCATCTGGGAGGACTTGATTCTGTCAACTAAGGTCGGCTGGAGTACAAGTGCTGCAACAAGTCCATCAGACTGCTGTACTCTCAGACCAACCTCCCACTTCTCCAGATCTCTCAATACGTGAGGCTGGGAGGTAATCATAGCAGCTAACTCAGAAGAGGATTTTCTGCTCAAGGCATCAGCTACTACATTGGCCTTCCCAGGATGATACTGTAGATTCAGGTCATAATCCTTCAATAGTTCCAACCACCTCCTCTGCCTTAAATTCAGCTCCTTCTGTGTGAAGATGTATTTTAACTCTTATGATCTGTATACACATCACACGACACTCCATATAGATAATGCCGCCAAATCTTCAGAGCAAAAACCACAGCAGCCAATTCCAGGTCATGAGTAGGATAATTTGCTCATAAGGTTTCAGTTGTCTGGAGGCATAAGCTATCACTCTTTCATTCTGCATCAAAACACATCCCAATCCTTTTCGAGAGGCATCAGTGTATATAGTAAAACCTTCAGATCCCGTTGGAAGAACAAGAATGGGAGCTGACACCAGGCGCTGCTTTAACTCCTGGAAACTTTCCTCACACTCCACTGTCCAGTCAAACTTCACTCGCTTTTGGGTTAAGCGAGTTAGGGGTAGAGCAATGCGAGAAAAATTCTCCACAAATTTTCGGTAATACCCGGCTAATCCCAAGAAGCTTCTGACTTCTGCCACATTGGAAGGTCGGCTCCAGTTAGTGATAGCTTCAATCTTTTTCGGGTCCACAGATACACCATCTTTAGAGATTATATGACCCAAGAAAGATACTTGATCCAACCAAAATTCACACTTCTTCAGCTTGGCATAAAGCTTCTTCTCTTGAAGAATCTGTAGCACAATTCTCAGGTGGTCCTCATGCTCCTTATGGCTCTTGGAATATATCAGAATATCATCAATGAAAACCACCACAAACTGATCCAGATATGGTTTAAAAATTCTGTTCATTAAGTCCATGAATGCTGCTGGGGCATTAGTTAACCCAAACGGCATCACCAAGAACTCATAGTGGCCATATCTGGTTCTAAATGCTGTCTTTGGTACATCCCCTTCTTTGACTTTAGCTGATGGTACCCGGACCTAAGATCAATCTTTGAGAATATCCGGGCTCCTTGAAGTTGATCAAACAAGTCGTCAATCCTTGGCAGAGGATACTTATTTCGCACTGTTACTTTATTGATTCCCCGGTAATCAATGCAGAGTCGAAGACTGCCATCCTTCTTCTTAACAAATAGAACTGGAGCACCCCAAGGAGAAGCACTGGGTCTAATAAATCCTCGATCTAGGAGCTCTTGCAGTTGATCCTTCAGTTCTTTTAGCTCAGCCGGGGCCATACGGTAAGGGGCCTTTGATATAGGCCCAGTTCCAGGAACTAGATCAATAGAGAACTCGACTTCCCGATCAGGAGGTAAATTAGTCAAATCCTCAGGGAAGACATCTGGAAATTCTCGAGCTATGGGAATATCCTCCAACTTGGTCTCTTCTTGCTGAAGGTCCTTGACTACAGCAAGAAATCCTTGACCACCACTCATCAAATACTTTCCAGCCTGCATCGCTGATATGAACACTGAGGCTAGGTGTTTCTGACCACCAATAAAACTGAATTCAGGCTGGCTTGGAATTTTGAAGTTGACAGTCTTCCTGAAGCAGTCTACTGAAGCATGATTGGAGGCCAACCAATCCATTCCAAGGATAACATCGAAAAACTTCAGTGGAAGGACAATGAGATCAGCATTCAACCTCCTATTCTCCAAGATAATTGGGCAAGATTTGCATACTGTGCCAACTTTCATAACATCTCCATTTGGAAGCGCAATATGCAGCTCTTGCTCTAGAGGAATAGGTGTCAATGATGCATTCTTGTCAAGATAGATGTCAGATATGAAAGAATGCGTAGCACCCGGGTCAATTAAAGTTTGAGCGTAAGCAGTACCTACTTTAATCATTCCTGGACATAAGTGTAATTTGTTTTAACATTAAGGATTGCACCTACTGTTAATTAACTGTCAATGCATTGCACTAGATAAGACTGTAATACTAGATATAACATTAAAGGGTATACCTGTCACCACAGAATTAGATGCGGCAGCGTCCTGCTGAGTGAGGTTGAAGACCCGTCCCTGGGTCCTCGGTGGCTGCTGCTGCTGTTGCTGGCTCATTCCTTGACTTGAAGAAGGCTGATGATCCTTCCGAAAGGGACATGTAGCAATCTTGTGATCAGTTTTCCAAGACAAAGCAGGCACCAGTCACTCTGCGGCAAGGCTTTCCAGGGTGGGAGTTACCACAATGAATGCAACGAGTCTCCTTATTCTGTGGTTCAGCTGGAGTCTGCTGTGCACCCTTCTTCTTGGCCTGAGCAGAGGATTGGCCAGAAGTAGGCCCTTTTCTCTTCTTCGCAGCTCCCAATCCTTTTGAACAGCATTCATATCCCTCTCAATCACCAAGGCCTTATTCACTACAGCACTGTAAGTGAGGAGCTCAAATGCATTGACCGCTTGCCTCAGTCTGGGTCGCAGTCCCTCAGTGAATCTGGTGACCTTGGCTATTTCATTGGTCACAATATTTGGAGCAAAACGGGCCAACCTGGTGAATTCGGCTTCATACTGGGCCACAGAAAGATCCTTTTGCTCCAACTTAATAAACTCTGATTCCATCTGTCTCTGTACACTCCTGGGGAAGTATTTGTCGAAGAATATCTCTCTAAACTCTCCCCAAGAAATAATCTGTCCATTCCGACGCTGCTCCTCGACTAACCACCAATCATAGGCTTCTCCCTGGAGAAGATAGGTGGCAAATCTGATCCGCTCCATATCCTGACTACCATGGCCATAAAAGCCTTCTCCATGTCTCGCACCCACCGCTCAGCATCAACAGGGTTGGTGGATCCAGAGAAAGGGGCAGGGGCAAATTTCTTGAAGTCTGCAAAGCTGGCCAACCCCTACCCAGGATTGAGATGGAGTAGGCTGGGTCTGTGGAGTAGTAGAGTCGGGCTGAGTCTGTGGAACAGGAGGGGCAGGCTGTGTCTGCGGAGCAGTGTGAGTAGGCTGAGCGGACAAAGCCTGTAGAATCTGGTGCTGCAAGTCCCGCATCGACTGCACCATACCCGAGAGAACCTGAAGCATCTCGGTCTGGGGTTGCTGCTGATCAGTCCCGACTGAATTGGCAGGGGCAGCAGCTTCGGTGGCTTCCAGACCTCCTGGTTGGCCAGCATTACCAACCTGGGAACTCTCATCATTTTGTCGACTTCTAGTGCGACGTGCCATTATAATTAATATCACTGTAAACATTAATTGTTAGGCTTTCAAAGCATAATTTCTGATTCTTTAAATTTATAATTTGTCTCTATATCACTCTAGTGTTTTGCCTAAAGTGTCGTCATGTATATGTCCCTAATGTCATAACCAGGCTCTGATACCATATTGTAACGACCCGGGCCCACGGGCCCGTTTCGTTACAAGAAAGCAAGACGACAAGGTCCACACCAACTTGGGCCACTACAGCCCAAAAAGGGATCCAATTGGTGCATTGTCCTTCTTGCTTAACCGGTTATAAACCACTCAACCAATTCCTAATTTCCTAATGTGGGAGGGGCATCACAATCTACCTCCTTACAGAGGCGACGTCCTCGTCGCCATGGGCAATTGATCACAACCACCAGGCAGGCAGGATTCTAGAGGACAACCACCAGGCAGGCAGGATTCTAGAGGTGGCCCCATAGGTTCAAGAGGTGGCTCCCATCCCCTATGGATGTGTAGCACTTTGCCCTGTGTGGCACTTAGCTCCTGCACTTCCGACTGGTGCATGGCTCTGATATCATATTGTAACGACCCAGGCCCACGGGCTCGTTTCGTTACAAGAAAGTAAGACGGACAAGATCCACACCAACTTGGGCCATCACAGCCCAAAAAGGGATCCAATTGGTGCCTTGTCCTTTTGCTTAACCGGTTATAAACCACTCAACCAATTCCTAATTTTTCAATGTGAAACTATTGGGAGGGGCATCACATAATGGACGCATATATATCCAAACAATGCATGCGAGAACATCTATTGGACGGTGTTTTGGATTATTTTTGAGCCCCGTTGTCTAATTAATTAATGCTCTACCGCAAAAGAGACCGCTTAATTAGGATTTCCAAATCTCTAGCTTTCTGATTAAAACAACAAAAGGAATTAATGGCATGTCTCTCTGCATGTGCGCCCGGCCAGAAAGTGAAGCGGAGTGCGCACCATCTCCATTGCATGACTCTATCTAATTATTGTCAAGTAAAATAATATAAAAAAAAACTTGCTTGCCAAGCCTCTGCATGTGGACGCCCGACCCGAAAGTGAAGTGGAGAGTGCAACGTCTCCTCGCATCGCTCTATCTAATTATTGACAAGTGAAAAATATAAAAAAAATAGTTGATGCGATCGATGCTGCAGTGCCACTTGATAGTTTTAATAATCCTCTATATCCATGAATGTAGGCTTTAAAATTATGACCTCGTTCCTTTTCTTTTTATTTTATTTTATTTTATCCATCCACCCACTCATTGCCTGCATCTCAAGCCTATTCGGCCATTGTTAATGAACCGATAAACCCTCAAAATTTGATTTGATGCCATGCTGACTGTAACTCTAACAGCTTAAAATGATAATAAAATGTTACCAATACATAATATATAGATTTAACATAACTTCTCAAGTCTTGTTTGTATCGGTAATTTAACATTAGAGGGAAAAAAAATAGAATTTCTCTCATCAAATTTGTTGATGTTAAGCGCGATATGTACATCGTGGGTCATTTCTAATTCTTATTCTAAATTTTTGACGTCTATCCACTGACTATTCTACGTATCATTGGAGTCAAAATTTGTCGAAGGTCATGAATATAAATACCTTCCTAGCTTGCACATTATTTAAACTTAACATTAATATTTTAAACTCGTTAATATCAACTATTCTTATACATTAAAAAATATATATATAAATCAAATATTGATCCAAATAAATAATCACACTATCATCAGTGACCTATATTCAGATGAGGCAAGATTAATTATGTCGATAGTTATCAAATTTTAGTTCATATTCGTAATAATAGTTAGATCTATTATGATTCATAATAACAGTTAATCTGGTTATGACCTTAATCATGAGCTTAAAATGAATTGAATGCCACTGTGAGTCTCTAATTGACAAAATATATGTCTAATGCATAACTCTTGTTAGCAAATTGTATAAGATAATTGGATTGAAAGTTCAAAATTCAAAACATACCACATTTGTTTATAATTCATGTATCATAACATCGAGTGCTGAGCATGCTTAATGCAACATTTCATAATTTATACAAATAATATTTGATAAGAAACGTTATAGTTTTTCTTCCATTTAATTAAAAAATTTAAATTCATAAAATTTATAGATTACATATTAAGCAATTATAATGCTTTTGATATCAATTTTTATTAAAATAAATATATTTGAAAAATATATTTATAGAAAAGTTGGTAAACTATTAGATGAATCTCTCTAACTCTAAATATCAACCCTAGGACATGTACAGTATTGAAATTGATATGGTATTCTTTTTTTTTTTGTATAAACGGGCGATCACACCACTCTGACGTGAGTCAAGTTTGATAGGTCAAGTACATATTTTGCTATAAAATAATAGAGTAAAGGTCACCAAAATGCCACCCCACTGATCAGGATAGCGAGCTACAGCAGAGGCAATTCAATCGGTCGTAGCGTTGACTTTTCGATAGACATAACAGATCAGTGGTGCACAGATGGACTGGAGAGAAGCCCAAATATCACAAATCAGAGGATTGTGAAGGGAGCAAAGGTCCACATCCCATCTAATCCAATGGATAACCGTGAGAGAATCTTTCTCTATAACCAATCGGCGAGAGCCCAAATGATGGATAGCATAGGTGATGCTAGCCCAAGTAGCCTGAAGCTCAGTCGTAGGGATCAAAGTGTCTAGAGAGCCATGTCCATCAGCTACGAGCAACACTCTCTTTGGCCCTCTAATAACAAACTCAGATCCAGCAAGTCGATCCGATACAGTACTATCAAAGTTTACTTTGATATAACCCAAAGATGAAAGCTTTTAAGAGATAAAGATTGTAGAATGATACGCTATCGAAATAGTAGAAAAGTTTCAGTGATTGAATCTGTCAGAGTGAATACCAGAATCAGGGTACGGAGGATGGTTAATTGTGCCAAAGCCGAAAACATTGAGGATGGTAAGGAGGTTGTTTAAGGGGTTGAGGACGGCAAGGCATCTTCCAAGAGTGGCAGGCTAGTCGCCTTGCGCTGGGAAGCGGGAGATGAGATGCCATGCAGTCTTTCCCCCTCCGTATAATGTCACAAACAATGAAGCTGGGTTGGGTAGGATTAAGATTGGCTCGAGTCAACAATGTTTGCATTGATATGAGGCTGCGTTGGATCGGATTAAGATTTGGGTCGGGTCCTACATGATCCAAGATTGTTAAAAACCTTCTTTTTGCCATAACAGCCGTTATTTTAAATCCTCGGTACATCACCCGATTCTGTGTGGTCTCCTTCTTTTTCCAGGCTTATCCAGCTTTCGAACTTTGATGAGGGTTACTGTCCATTATCTTCGTGCCTAGCAACAGCGTAACGCGGACGGCAGTCTATGATTTCTTTAGGTGAGGACGGCGAGGTCGAGGAAATAAAAATTAAGGTCATAGACAATAAGATGATATCAAAAGTTCTGCAATCAAGAAATAATATTAGTTTAATCTCAAGAATAAGACCCTTCTTGACTTTATTCATCACAAGGTCTATCCATCATGATTCCTTCCCCAGTCGAAGAAAAATATAAAATATAAGACCTGAATCCGGCTTGCCTCTGCATGGCAGCTGTAAAAGAGTGCGCAACAGCTCCATTTGCATCGCACTATCTAATTATTACTGTCAAGAAAAAAAAAATAAAAATAAAAAAAGTTGATGCGATGCTAGGGTGCCACTTGATAGTTTTAATAATCTTTTAGATCCATGAATGCAGGTTTTAAAGTTATAATGACCTCGCTGGTCAAGGAGAGTAATGTCATCTATTTCATTTGCCCATGGCTCTGATTTTTATGTGTTCTTTTTTTTTTTTTTTTTGTTTATACGTCCATCCACCCACTCCCCTATGAGAGCTTGCATCTCAAGCGTATTCCGCCATTGTTGATGACCAATCAACCCTGGAAATTTGCTTTGATGCCATGTTCAGTGAGCTATTAACTTCAAACGCTTAAAATGATAGCAAAATGTTACCAATATATACATAATAGATGAAACTTCACCTCCCAAGTCTTTTTTGCATCAGTAATTCAGCATTAGAGAAAAAAACGGAAGTTCTCTCATCCATTTTGCTGATGTTAAAGTGTGATACACATTGTGGGTCATTTTCTTCTTAGCTTAAATTTTTAAGGTCAACTGATTACTCTATAAGTCATTAGAGTCAAGGTTTGTCGAAGGTCACGAGCATGAATATCTTGCTTGCTAATTATTTAAACTTTAAATTAATATTTTTAATTCATTAAAATCAACTATTCTTTTACGTTAAAGGAAGAGAAAATATTATCAAATATTAATCCTAACAATTAATCATACCCTCGTCAGTGAACTATTAGCACCTAAATTTTTGGATTTAAATTTTTACTTGGCCTAACCAAGGTTCAAAGAAAGTTGTTCGGTCCTGCAGAGGTACGAAAAAATTTTTACTTGGCCCATCCAAGGTTCAAAAATGTTGCTCGACCATGCCGAGGTATGGAGAAAGTTTTTACTTGGCCCTACCAAAGTTTGAAGAAAGGACCCATAGTTCAAAGATTGGGCGAGACCTACCTTTCATCCACCACTCAAGAAATATTATTGTTGAATAGAAATATTTAAATCGAAGAGTGAAGTTTTATTACAATGAGCAAAATGGCTCAGTTCAGGCATACTTCACTAGTAGTATGTTCGGAGTTTAATCTAATTCCATATCTTTGAGGTACTGTATCCCTTGAAGGTCTTCATTGCTTGGAGATTATCCGAATTCCATATCCTAAGGGTACTGTATCCCATGAAGGTCTTCATTGCTTGAAGATGATCCGAGTTTCATGTCTTGGTGGTATAGTATCCCTTTGAGGTTCTCATTTGAAAAGGTGAGCCCTCGCATCGGACCCTTTCAAATCAGTTCTCCTCTTCACTTAGCCATACCTGGTAGGATCTGGCATGGGTAATCATTTTAACAGTGCTAGTCACCAGTAGGTTCAGCGCGGATAGTTATCATTATAGTTCGTCATTCCGAGCAGTAGGAGAGACAAGATAGGAGGATCGCGGCCGTAGCGTTGAGTCGTGGCGAGAGAATACTAAAAGTAAGGAGTGAGCCCGATGGGATCTGGGCAGGCTCCAATCTCCTTCCCTCCGAAGTGCCGGTTCAACTTCTTTATGGCCGGGCTATTGTGGGAGGCTGGTGGCTTCCAGTGGATTGGGCGAAGAGACCACCAGTAGGATCAAAGTGAC
This sequence comes from Calamus simplicifolius, assembly GCA_900491605.1. Lineage (NCBI taxonomy): Eukaryota > Viridiplantae > Streptophyta > Magnoliopsida > Arecales > Arecaceae > Calamus > Calamus simplicifolius. Next base: position 668,041 of record UESW01004431.1, on the reverse strand, counting down.
TGTTCCACCAAAAAACTGCTGAGTGGGTGCAGCAGGAAGAGGACACCTAAGAAGCCTCTGCACCAGCTAGAAGAGGAGCATCACTTGTTGGACCAGCATGGCAAAATGGTCCAAGGTGACTGAAGCTTCTAACGGTAGAGGAACATCGATCGGTAATGGTTGTGAGGGCGTCGTGTTATTTATGGGATCAAGCATTTGAAAGGTAGCCTGATCAAGAGCATTTATTATCGCTTTCTTGCTGTTGGCCATTCAAAAAGATGTCCTTCTCGTTTGGAATCTTGTCTTCTTAATTGCAAGTTTTAATGAGACTTGAGGCCCTTCCTCTAGCGTCAATCTGTTGCTGCTGAAATTCATTCTTCGACTTGGTGGCGGTGCACGTCGGGATTCGGATAGCGCTCTCTCGTCCGAGTGAACCTGCAAGGCAATCTTTACGCAAGAAGCATGGGGGTGGTCTCCGTAAAAGATCCTTCGATGCCCAATTCAGTGAAAATTTAAAGCAATCATATGAGAGGAGAAGGTTTCAGCAGAAGGATCTTCCTTCTTGAGATGATTTTTCATGAGTAATGGCCTTTGCTAGAGTTTTTTTAGGCTTAGATTGCCTTCGAGAGCGTACCTGAGGATTCTGAGACTTGGTATTTATACGTTGCCGAGGAGGTGAGCCGTTACCTGATTTTTTGGATGCATTTTAGGAAGTTGGTATCCGATAAGGCTAGAATCCCAACGGTTACGGGGTTCGGCCGTTGATGAAGCTGATGTGCACTTTATCGAGAATTTAAAATTTTATTGATCATGGATGGAGTGCTGTATTTGGCTCTCGTTTCTGTTTTGAAAAGCTCATTCTACGATCCTTGTGATCAGGATGATTCATCATCCGAGATATTCGGCGTGATTTGAAGCAACAATGGTACTTATGTAGAAGGAATGAGAATTGATTTTGACGAGGCACTAAGATACCAATGTTGTTGTGAAAATTAATGAAGAAAATTAAAAGAAAAGAAATCTTTAATGTTCTTTAAAGCCATACCCTAAAGGGTATACAGCCTTATCATGTGTTCGACAAAAGAAGTTTAAGGCATAAGAATAGAAGAGAAAAAATAGTGCTCAATTGCTTCATAGCCCATGAGATCACTATTTTTGTATCATATTAGTTTTCTAAAATAGTGTTAGTCCAAAAAAAAAAATAGATCAAAGAAAATTATCTTCGATATCTGTGACTAGCTTTTCTTCAGCAATTAGAGGTCATGTTTTAGTATTTGTTCACTGCATTTTTCTGAATAACTTTAATCATCGAGAACAGTGCAATATTTTCTACAAGAACAGCCAATATTTGGGCATATGGTTATCTCGCCTCAAAGGGCAAGAAATGTGTCAAGTGTTTTCTAAAGAACCTGCCATATCTATAAGTGAGACGACATTTGTGGTTTAGACACTGACTAATTGAAGCAAAATATCTAAATTATCAGCTCAAATATCCACTTAAAACCTTATTATTTACAAACAAAAATCAACTACCGCAGAGAACGACCTCCATCTGCTCAAAGTTGTAATAAACTTCTCGCTAAACTCGCTCTACATTTTGGATAGGAATATTCACATTACGGAATTGCCAATGACTTGAAGCAGATCCTTTCTGACACTCTTAATAACTCAAGTCTGAGACACTTTTTGGACGGTAGCTTTAACAGCGAACAACAAATATTATATCGTGATTCAGATTTACCATCAGAAAAGCATATATTCTCTCGACTAGATATGGCATATCTGTAGCAGAAATTGGGAAGTCCTGCCACAATATGGTGCAAAGCCATGAACCTCAGTCCATGTGCCGCCTCCTATAAAATTCTATGCAGATTGGATGGTTCCTGGATGATGATCTTTGGTCGAGAACTGGAAGACAATTTCAATAAACTTGTCAGATGGTCCCTAGTATAAAATTCTTTTTCTAAACGTTCGTGGAGCTGGCAGTGCCCATGTTCATCTCTTCAAGGCCATCATGATTCCAAGCTTCTTTTATATATTAAAAGTAAATAAAAAATAAATAAAATAGTTGATGCGATCAATGCTGCAGTGCCACTTGATAGTTTTAATAATCCTCTATATCCATGAATGTAGGTTTTAAAATTATGACCTCGTTTCTGGCTAAGTAGGCTAATGTTTCCATTTGACTGGTCCATCCTCTTCCGCGTGGCTCTGATTACTTTGCGTTCCTTTTTTATTTTTTTTTCTTATTATTATTTTATCCATCCACCCACTCATTGCCTGCATCTCAAGCCTATTCGGCCATTGTTAATGAACCGATAAACCCTCAAAATTTGATTTGATGCCATGCTGTAACTCTAAAAGCTTAAAATGATAATAAAATGTTATCAATACATAATATATAGATTTAACATAACTTCTCAAGTCTTGTTTGTATCGGTAATTTAACATTAGAGGAAAAAAATAAAATTTCTCTCATCAAATTTGCTGATGTTAAGCACGATATACATTGTGGGTCATCTCCAATTTTTAGCCTAAATTTTTGAGGTCGATCCGCTGATTATTTTCTACATGTCATTAGAGTCAAATTTGTTTAAGGTGATGAATATGAATACCTTCCTAGCTTGTAAATTATTTAAACTTAACATTAATATTTTAAAATCGTTAATATCAACTATTATTCTACATTTAAGGAAGAGAAAATATAATCAAATATTAATCATAATAATTAATCACACTATCATCAGTGATCTATAGCAACAAATTTATTTGGATTCTAAAAAAGAAAAAAAAAATTATAATTTAAAGAAATTTCTTAATTAGTAAAATTAAGAATACATCATCGACCTATATTCAAATGAGGCAAGATTAATTATGTCGATAGTTCTTGAATTTTAGTTCATATTTGTAATAATAGTTAGATCTACTCTAATTCATCATAACAGTTAATCTGGTTATGCCCTTAATCATGAGCTTAAAATGAATTGAATGCCATTATTGAGTCTCTAATTGATAAATTAATATCTATCTAAGCATAACTCTTATTAGAAAATTGTATAAGATAATTGGACTGGGAGTTCAAAATTCAAAACATACCACATTTGTTAATAATTCATATATCATAACATCGGGTGGTGAGCATGCTTAATGCAACATTTCATAATATATACAAATAATATTTGATAAGAGATGTTATAGTTTTGCTTTCCATTTAATTAAAAAATATAAATTTATAAAATTTATAGATTACATATTAAGCAATTATATGCTTTTGATATCAATTTTTATTAAAATAAATATATTTGAAAAATATATTTATAGAAAAGTTGGTAAATTATTAGATGAATCTCTCTAACTCTAAATATCAACCCTAGGACGTGTACAGTATTGAAATTGATATGGTATTCTTTCAAAAAGATGGCAACATCGAATACCTAGAGAGAGAGAGAGAGAGAGAGAGAGAGAGATGAAGGTGATCGGACAGCCACATGCGAGAGAAAAGTTAGGCCGGTACACGTTGTTGACCATTTCGATCCCCATCATTGTTCGATGGTATAGATAACCAAAAAAAAAAAAAAAAGAAGAAGAAGAGAAATACAAGCACAAATCCTTGAAAGATTGAACTGAAGATTAGAAAGGTCGTCCATTACAAAACAAAAACAATTCTCTTCTTCGTTCTTTCACACAGACATTTGGCTAAGAAATCCAAGACACAACATTATAAGCAGAAGCACTAATTAGCAGAACCAACTCACATGAATGGAGAAATGGGAGAAGCAACGACAGCATATCACACCATGATTATTGCGAAATAAAATAACAGAAGAACAACTAAAACATAATTTACGACGAAGCATTCATGCTTTCGAAATTATTTTTGACCGTGAAGACCCCCGTTGATTTGGAGAATGTTGCTGAAACCAGAGACTACAAAGGTGATGATGCCGCCTATCAGTGCAAGGGTGATCACTGGATTTCTGAAATACGTTCGGACAAGGTACGCACGGGTCTGAGGCCACATTTTTCCATGATACTCATTCACTTCGTTAATTAAACCTCGAAGATAGTTTTTATGTGGTGAACATTGAGCTCCATTGCAGAGGCGCTTGAAAAAATGTGTTGCATTTCCATCCGTGGCAATTTTGCTGACGAGAATTTGATCTAGATGTAGCGACCTCATGTCCTCCTCCTTGTCGATCAGGCAATGCATGAGCTGCGCATAAGCAGTAATGTGGCATTTGGTCTCTGGGTAGCACTGCTCAAAGGCAACAAGGTTTCGAAACAAGCTGACACTATAATCATGGAGCCTTAATTGTGGGATTTCCATCACTCCATCGTTGAACTTTATGTCCAAGAAGCTCAACATGGAGCGTTTGTTTTCATTCTTCCTCTTCTTAAACTCGACTCCAAACTCTTTCAGCTCCGTGGCACTAGGGATCCACAGTTCTGATTGTGGATATTGGGAGGGCCTGTAATATTGTGGACATGGAAGGACAGATTCGTAAACCAAATGGAGCAGATGATGAACATTATCCTCTCGAATATAGAATGGAGATTGCTCTTGTTTTCTACAGGGATCAAGACGGCTAAAATACTTAAGTGCCATGTCCACAAGATTGATATCACTGCCACGAGGCACAAGGATGTCGCACAAGTACCTGATGACAAAGAACGGGATCTGGTTTTCAAGCAACAGCAGATCGTACCTCACCAATTCCCAGATCCACACTCTGCCAATAACAAGCTGTACTTCGTCTGCTTCGATCCCTATTATCTTTGCCTTCTTTAACAGTAGATAGAGGATGAAGCCGCCGTCCAGCAACATCCTTATTGCTAAAGTCTCGCTATTTAATTCAATTACCTCCGAGTAACATGTCCGAATGCGTTCTTCCTCCGAGATCATCTTTTCGAAGCACTTTCGAAGCAACATCAGACTTTCGTCTTCAGAACGATCCTTGTATACTATTTTGTTGAGACATGTCCACTTGTGATCTTGCATGAGCATCAGCGGTTTTTCCTTCCTTCCCTTGTGGTAGGGGCCGATGCTGACGACTTTCGGCTTGTAAAATTTTTCAGCATCAGCTTCTTTGGAATCACGTAGTTCAGGTGGCACTCGATAAATCGTGGCCTGCTTTTCGTGCGCGATGGGGCCAGCTTTGCATAGGTCCTCGTGGAAGCTTTGTGCGAGGCCATCGTCGACTCTGGCAGTGCGCCATTGTGGCTTTTGCTTCCGTTTCAAGAATGAATCGGCAGCTTGTTTAATCTCCCCGTTAGACTCTTCTTCCCCGTTGGAAGTCATTTTCTTGAGATGCGCTCGGTATCTGCCTGCCTTATGAACTATCCATCCTCTCCTCTCCGCTCCTCTATATATATGTATATATGTGACAAGAACTGGCTGAGGGCGAGAGCGCACAGTCTCCGACGTCCTCTTCGACCATGTCCCACCTAATTTATCTTATCGATATACATACATACACACAATATTAGAGACTCTTGACCATACTTCAGTTGGGAAAAAAAAACTGCTGGTTCAAATCATTCAAACTGTCCAATTTTTGGAGAGATTTGTAAACCATATTATTTTTGATGTTTAAATGTTTTATATTTAAATATTATAAAGTGGTATATCAAATCTTATATTATTTTTTGGAGATTTGTAAACCATATTATTTTTGATGTTTAAATGTTTTATATTTAAATATTATAAAGTGGTATATCAAATCTTATATCTCAGATCGTTAATATAGGATGCACAATTGTTTTATAGACTTGGTGGGATTGAGCAGACGTCTACATACATAGATACATACATAAATCAACTTGAACTCAACCATGCTTAAGGTTGTTTTGAAAACTTTGTGCTCAAGTCTAACCCAAGTTGCACCTCTAAATGCTATGGTTTGTTAACATTGATTAATATATTAATAGTTTTTCTATTTTGTCTGTTAGATAAAAGATAATGTATAATTAATTTATTCTGTAAAGATCTATTGTTTTAACATTATGTTAACCTTAAATTTAATAATTTTATCAACGAACAACACAAACAAAATGGAAAGAAAATAATATTTATATTAGCATATCTTCTTTCTACGGTTCAAGTACCAAAAATTTTGTTAGGATTAGTTGTCATTTTGTTTCTTATACTTTTGTTTTATTTTTTCAAAATTATATTAACTTATTATCATGCAGGTGCAACTAAGCAAGTAGATTAGTAATAGCTTTTTCTAACTAATTTCTATAATATTTTTTTTTTTTTTTTTTGATATTCTTACATGGAGTGCACAAGAGCTTTCCTTCCAAAAGATAGCACAATCATGCTTGCATACATGTATGCTCTTATAGCTTAAACCCAACTCATTCGTCTTCTTTACGGCCTCATAGTTCGAAGATGGTATCCTAGTACCGTTTAAAAATGCCTCTTTCAATAGTTCAAGCAACATATTGAAAGGCTAATTTGTCCACCGATTGAGGACCTTAATGTGCATTAACTTCACTAAGAATGTCAAAACAGATTACTTTTTACATCCATAATAAAGCTCAAATTCCACCTCATTGAAAAGATCATCCAATTTTTTACTGTAATCGATCCATCCATGGTCAAACATCATCGGATTGTCATCATCATTGCCAACTTCAGTGTGAGCACCACTTGGGCCAGCAATGTCCTGCAATGCTTCGACCATCTCATCTTGTTCCCTTTCTTAGTCATCATCTTCATTCTCGTTTTCATCCGAGACATTGCTTCCAAACTGTTCTCCATGAAAATACGACGTTTGATATGCTTCGAGAAACCCCTTAACGAATAGTGTAATTTAACTAAATCAGACTTATGCCATGAGCCATTATAACACCGCACACAAGGATAACGTATTCATTAACAAGAAGCCTTGCCTTTTCTTTGAACTTCTTAATATCGGCTTCATATTTTAGACAATTTTGATTCTTTAGATGTATCAAACTCTTATCAATCGGTATCATTGGATGATACCAAATCTAAGTAAAATAGCTATAATTCGTTGTATATATGAACCGTAAGAGGTTCAAGAGAAAGAAAAAAAAAATATTAATAATTTAGTTCAAATCAACAACAAGAGTAGTAATCCGATTTGTTAGATAGATTAGCAGTAACAACTCTAGAAACATCTATTTAATAATTAAGAAAAAGAAAAAGAATTTTATATGATTAAAGTTTTCGGATGGAAAAATGAGAGGCTACATTCTTAATCCATAAGATAAGGGCCTAAACTTTCGGCTTTACAGTGTTTAAAGTCATCAGATATGCAAATTGATGAGTCTAGTTAAATGCAAAGAAGTCAACACACTTCTGTTAAAAAGAAAGGATAAAAACAGAAACAAACAACTAAGCCATATCAGTCAAACGGGACTATGAGATTTGTGCAAATATTTGTCCACGTCCGTGCATTATCTTGATCATGGTAGACCAGAGCTTCCCAACAAAATTTTGGCTTCTTCCGATCATTGAAGGGCCATCAGTCCCATCAAGCGTAGAGTAAATTATTATGTTGGCCAGAGGAGCAGAAATTAATAGTAGTTTGCGTCCACATCCAGAATCACATGAGAAAAAGGAAAATTTTTTTATTAGTCTTTCTAGGCTTTTTATTATGGAAAAGACTTTGCATACAGCAAGTCCTACATAGATTGCACTGCTTCTTCTTATTGGTTCATATGCATACGATATTTAAAAAATACTACTAAGATAGCTTTACAGCATTTCGAGAAAAAAATTATGACATCCCAGTTTTAAACTTACGATACCGTAGTTATAAAATTAAGACATCCATTCAAAAAAAAAAAAAAATTACGACACCCAGTTTTAAACTTATGATACTGTAGTTATACAATTAAGACACCAACTTATGATACATTATAAAATTAAGACATCGTTCAGAAAGCAAAAAAAATTGCGATATCCTAGTTGTAAATTTACGACACCATAGTTATAAAATTATGACACCCACTACATAAATTTCAAAAAAAAAGCTATCTGATATGCATTAATATCCGTTCAGTTTTTTTTGAAATTTATGTAATTCTGAGTGGGCGTCATAATTTTATAATGTAAATTTACAACTGGGATGTCGTAATTTTTTTTTGACTTTCTTAATGGGTGTCTTAATTTATAACTATGGAGTCGTAAGTTTAAAACTGGGATATCATCTTAAATTTTGATATGACGTGCATTAATACCCGTTCAGCTTTTTTTTTTGAAATTTGTGTATAGACTTGCTTTCTGGGTATCATAATTTTATAACTACAGTGTCGTAAGTTTATAACTGAGGTCGTAATTTTTTTTTGCTTTCAGGATGGGTGTCTTAATTTTATAACTACGGTATCGTAAGTTTAAAACTGAGGTGTCATAATTTTTTTCCTCGAAATATTGTAAAGCTATATTAACATTTTTTAATAGATGTCATACGCATGTGAAAAAAAAAGATAGGGCGGTACAGTCCATGTAGAACTTGCTGCTCCGGATGCGGTGCACAAAGTCTTTTTCTTTTATTATTTTAGAATGGCCCTGCGGCAGGTCACATGAGAACGTTCTTAATTTCTTAATTTTTTATTTTTAGTTTTCTTTGACCTTGTCATGCTGTTTTTAAGCGAGACTCAAATGTAGACCCTAGCAAGAATGCAACATCTCTTGCACATGGCCTTGGTTAGAAATATTGGAATAGGTTCTTATAAGCTAACATTAACATGTTGTCATAAGTTATAATGGGTAATGTAAACATTCATCACGAAACATGCATGGCATTTAATTCTCCTCAAGGCTAGACTCATGCTCTTGTGGAGGATGTGTGCAAGAAATATCCCCCATCAAATCGTCCTAAAAAAAGTGCTTTCAAAAACGATAAAACATATTGTAATTAAATTTTTTATTTTTAAAAATAAAAAATTTAACCTAAATTAACTGCCAAACGAATCCTAATATAAACTAAGTCAAACTTGTATGTGTATATATATATATATATATATATATATAGACTTTAATTTGTACTATAATTAAAATTAAGATATTATAGGCATGTGTGAATAATCTAGCATTTATAAAAGCTATGTATTTTTTTATTTAAAAAATTAAACTGCCATTTAACCCTAAAAAATTTATTATGCAAACGGACCTACTCTTAAATAGGTACAAATAGGCCAATGAACTGAACCGAAACTAAACCAAAATTGATTTAGTTTTAGATTTGATTTTAAAAAATAATCTCAAACACTTTTTTATGAAAACCGATCTCTTCTGAAGCAGGTACAAGCAGACCAATGAAATGAATCGGAACTAAACCAAAGTTGGTACGATTTTCATAATAAAATTTATTATGAAAACTAATCTCCTTTGAAACAGATATATACAAGCAAACCAATGAAATGAATAGAAAGTAAACCAAAGTTGATTGATTTCAGATTTGATTTTTAAAATCAATTCAAATTGATTTGACTTCAGACATATCTGTAAATCAATCCAATTCAATCGAATCCCTGCAGATACAAATAAGAGGCATAGGTTTGGCGTTTGAATAGCGTGCATCCTACCCTACACATTGCTTTTGTTGGATCATGTGCCACTAGTAGAAAAAACACTTATAGCAATCGCCAATGATAGTCACTAAAGGTTAAAAAGCGATCGCTAATAGTTTTTAGCGACCGCCACATGACGGCCGCCAGAAGCTCGTTGCTAAAGACTTTTAGCGACCGCCATTGGCGGTCGCTAGAGTATTAGCGACCGCCTTAGCGACCGCCTACTCTAGCGACCGCCTAGGCGGTCGCTACACTATATTTTTTTTTGTTTTCTATTTTCTGGTCTGATGCATCATTAGCGACAGCCATTTGCGACGCTTAGACGGTCGCTAATACTAGATTTTATTATTTTTCTAATCCATTTTATTTTTAGTTATTAAATTTTTTTTTGGTACCTGTACTTGTTTTACAAAATTATATAAACTAAATATTAAAATTAAAATATACACACACAATAAAAGTATAAGCTAATATAAATATGCAATGTTTTTGATTTCCAATCCAAAAAAATAATAATAAAATCTAATACAATTTCTAGAAAAAAACATAAAGAAGACAGTAGTCCCAATGCAGCACCAGTCAATCAACCTGAAACAAAAAATTAAATTTATTAGTCAATAAAACATAAATATAATTAAATGTAAAATAAATATTAAAAGTTATACAATTCAAAATTTTGAAAATAAAATCATTCTGTATGATTCTATACGCCTCAAGTGTCCGATTCATGCGTCGTTTGTTCCACAGGTCACTAATGGCCTAGAGATCGTGCTCCTCAGGTAGTTTGATGAGCATCGGACCTCGTATGCTGCGTTTGGGCCGTTAGAGGCCAAGTTCGGTTTTCTAAGTTTTAAGTTTCAACTTAAACGTACATTATCCTATTCCGGGCCCCTCGAGCGTCTGATTCACGCGCTGTTTGTTCCTACAGGTCACTAATGGCCTAAGGTCGTGCTCCTTAAGTTTGACGAGCATCGGACCTCGTATGCTGCGTTTGGGCCGTTAGAGGCCAAGTTCGGTTTTCTAAGTTTTAAGTTCAACTTAAACGTACATTGTCCTATTCCGGGCCCCTCGAGCGTCCGATTCACGCGCCGTTTGTTCCTACAGGTCACTAATGGCCTAGAAGTCGTGCTCCTCAAGTTTGACGATCATCGGACCTCGTATGTTCCGTTTGGGCCGTTAGAGGCCAAGTTTGGTTTTCTAAGTTTTAAGTTTCAACTTAAACGTATATTGTCCTATTCCGGGCCCCTCGAGTGTCCGAATCACGCTCGTTTGTTCCTACAGGTCACTAAGTGTCTCTATTTTAATGTGCATAAATAATATCAAGGAATTTATAGATACAGTTGAAAAATGAAGTACGATACATTCTTCCACATATACTTAGATTATTTAGAAATTAATAAACTTAAAACATATTCATAAACTCATACCCAATTCTGTTCATTTGAGCCTACTGGATCAGGCATGCCCTCACCAACTGACTCATGTCTCGCCTGGTGACCACTGCCAGCGTCTGGGGCCTACAATATTACAGTATATGATTAACAACAGAAATAAATAATATATATTTTAAAAGTAATTAAATTAAATTTAAATACAGATGTCTGCAATTATGAACCTGAGTATGAATCGGTGGATCTGAATCATCAGCTATAGGGAGACCACTCTGAGCTAGTCGCTGCAGTAGCTTTGCCTTAAATGCCTGCACCTGAGCCTGCACCTCGTCCTGCATCGCAACCTCCATCCTCGCCCGAAGATCCTCGACACGCGCATCCATCTGCTGGTGAAGAGATGGATCAGCTCAGCCACCTCCTCGTCAGTTCGTAGGCGTGAGCCCTGGGATGAACTACATCCGGATGACTCCGCTTGCATGATAGTCGAACGTGGTATGCCCGTGCCGTATGTAAGTGTGTATCCGTGCCCATCCTGGCCTATGATGTGTGGAATATCTCATCCCGCCTAGCAACTACGTGTCGCTCCTCCTCTGGCAGCTCGGCCAATCGAGCCTCAAACTGGGCCTATGTGCAAGAAAGCAACCAAATTAGAATAGTAAATCAATAAATCTCATAATAGGTTAAAAAAAGTATTGCGTAAAGGTAAATACTTACTACAAGAGCTGCAACTTCAGGATGGTCAAGCCTGCGACTCGCCATCCACACAGACATCCGGTCGGTGGGTGCACCCGCTCACGTAACTGTCGAAGGATAAATCATGTCATCTATATATATGAATACAAACTACGTCAACAATCAAAACACGTATGGTCTAACGTGACAGTTTACCTCGTGCCGGATCTGCGTAACGTGTCGAGTCCCAAGCTTGTGAGTAGGGCCCTGCATCGAGCGATTTTGAGAATTTCGCTCTGCCTCTTCCTACATTCATTTTGGGTCGTGTTTATAAGTTTACACCGAATGTTTCATATGAATTTAATAAAAAATAGGTTGAACTACTTACCCTTGCCTTCTCACTTGACCAGTACCGGACCAACTCAGTCCACTGTGCGGGGAGAACGCCCCTCGGGACTCGCTGAAGAAGGTCTGGGTCGTCCACATTCTTCTCCCAATGCTCTTTCTTTACCTTGTTCTTTTGGTCTTTCCATAACTTTCGACACTTTGCCAAGCAAACTGGACGAAAATCATCAGGACATGACCTCAAATTGTCCTGCGTAGGACAAGAAATTTTAGTAGTCAAGGTGTGTACTAAATTGACACATCGTATAATAACCTTGAAACTAAGATAGAACTCAGCGACTTACCTTAACCTGCCCCCAGAGTCGATCTATCGTATCCTGAGGAAAAGCAGTCCAATCAATCATAGTCAGGGAAAATCTATGTGGGTCTCGAACCATATGCCCCAACTGGCTGATAAACGGGCGAGCCCCTTCTCCAATGGGTGAAATGTGTCGTCAATTGCACATCATAACGGGTACCAGCATTCCATGAAGGAATCCCTCTAGCTGGGCCCCTACCCCTACTGGAAGATGAACTCGTCGTAGTAGAAGCTATAAACAATAAACTTATTAGTTAAATAAAACTTAAATTATTTTATATAATTGTTAAACATAAAAATGAAATTATACCAGTATGTGTGGAGGTCGATGCACCAACTGTAGATGGAGAAGGCCCTACTGGCATGGACTGGGGAGATCTAAATCGTGCCGGTGCAGGTGTCGATACGGGGGGACCCACTAAGGGTGTCTGTGGATCATGGTCCGTAGGCATCCATCGACTAGGTTTCCTCGTCGGCGTACGAGCCTGGCTATGACGTAAAAACTCGTGCATCGTGCGTGGATGCTCTCTCCTCTTACGTCCGGACATATCTGTTTATATGTTCATAAGATAAATAAATTGCACGTAATAACTAAAACAATTCATAAACAAAAAGTCAAACATATTCTTAAGCAAAATTGAGAAGGAAAAAAGGAGATAACACTTCATTGGTCATGCAAGTCGATAGTATCTCCTTCAACGGTCTCTCTAACCCAGTTGACATCCTCATCAAATTGAAATATTACATTTTGGTCAAGAACTTGCTGAGCAAATGCATCAATATTTGGCTCATTATCTTCAATTTGATACACCCCCCTCCTTGACATTTTATCTTCAATTTCAGATTGCAATAGGAATTAATTATTGAATGAGAATGTGATTGTCATGACTCTTCAAACCTTGTAAAGTCCTTTCTTTCATATTCACACGCTTAGAAATATTAGAACAATAGCCGTCAGGCACCTTGACCCCTTTCAAAATGGAAAGAAATGCCTCCTTCTTATCTTTACTCATCGTGTACTATGCAGGAGGCATGTATGCCTTGTTAGACTCTGTCAACTGTAATTGTAGTGGTTTTTGCAAGCCCATTTCCTGCAAATCATGACATGTATTGGCACTGTCTTTGGACTTTCCTTAACACCGAGAAGGGTCCATAATATATTAGCACACACATTTTTCTCAATGTGCATAACATCCAAATTGTGCCTCAGTAAATTGTCTTTCCAGTACGGTAACTCGTAAAAAATACTTTTCTTCTTCCAGTTATGACTGCGCCTTCTGTTCGCACCAGGAATAGCAGGCAATGGAGGGGCTAACAAATCTTGAAAATCATATACTGTGCGTATTTGCTCTTGTTCAAGTTGTGATAACAAATCAACCCCAGTCATTATTTGTGATGTTGGACCATATTCTCGAGTGCCATCGAATGACACTTTATCCCTTCTGAACCTATGCAATAGAGGTAAAAAACATCTGTGACCTGTATAAGCCCACTTTTTCCATGTTTTAGTCAGGTTGACTTTTTACTCTGATTGCAACAAGGACAGGCAAATTCCCCCTTCGTGCTCCAACTTGACAAATTCGCATATGCCGGGAAGTCATTGATTGTCCATAATAATGCAACGCGAAGTTTGAACATTTCATTTCCTTCCAAATCAAAAGTCATCACACCTTCGGCCCATAATTCATTCAACTCGTCAATTAAAGGCTGCATATACATGTCAATTTTATCCCCAGAGCCCCTTGGTCCGTCAATAAGAGTGGATAGGATCAGAAAAGGTTGATTCATACATAACCAAGGAGGAAGATTGTACGGAACCAACACCACTGGCCATGTACTATGAGTTGCCCCGGTCATGGACCTGAATGGGCTAAAACCATCTACAGCCAACCCAAGCCGCACACTACGACTATCCAAGGCAAAGTCGGGGTGTTTCTTGTCGAAATCCTTCCATGCCGGGGAGTCCACTAGGTGGGTTAACTTTTCATCCTCCTACCATGCTCGCATGCCATCACATCAATTTAGAAATTTTAGATGACATAAAAAGCCTCTTTAGCCTTGGCTTGAGTGGAAAATATCGCACTTGCTTTACAGCGATAAGCTTCCCACAATTCGAAACACTTCGCGAATTACTCTGACGATTCTGACCAACCCCATCGTCCTTCCACCTTGAAGTTTTACACACAATACACGTATCGAGATTGGCATTCTCATTTCTAAACAACATACAATTGTTTGGGCATGCATCAAAAGTCTCTATGTAAAGCCTAAGTTTTCAGTTAACTGTGAGCATGGTAGTAGGACTCAACTAGCTTTGCACCGAATGGGAGCACTTTGTGCAATAGCTGGAGCAGCATGTCGAAGGATGTGTCCGTCCACTGATTCAAAGCCTTCAAGTGTAACAGCTCGACAATAAAAGATAATTTACTGAAATTTGTACATCCAGGATACAATTCGGTCTGCGCAGCATCCAGAATTTCAAAATACCTTAATGCTTCTTCATCTGCACCCGAGCGAGGATTACTCCCACCCACCCTATCAGTCTCACAGCAACTATCTTCGGATGCTAACCCGCATGCAATATCATTTAGCATCACGATCATCGGATCAACTGTCGTAACATCGACCTCCATCTCAACTCTTTCCTCTCTGCAACAAAGAACATAATCTTCCCCATGTCTAATCCAATTCTTGTAATTCTTCAAAAACCCATTTAGAATCAAATGCTCTCGTACAATATCTCGTGTGTAGTAATAACGGTTCGCACATTTTCTACAGGGACAACTGATGTGCTCACTATCAAACCCATTGGTGAAGGCAATGAACTGCTTAATCCCCTCTATATATTCCCTAGACATCCTATTTGGCAAATCAATCCAACTCTTATCCATGTCGCTAAGTATTTCTGTGAAAGTATGAATAAGAGTAAATATAATAAGCCTAAGAGATGGGGCAAACGTAACAATTTACCTAGCCGTAAACTTGCTAAGCAATGCACGGACAAATAACTTGCTAGGCAATGCACTGACAAATAAATTAAAAAAAATGAAGATTACCTTAAAAGAAAAAAGAGTAAAAACTTTCACCGGTTAGAGTCTGCCTCACTAGCTTCACTTGACCTCCTGTGTTCTGAAAAAAGAGGGATTAAATTCAAAATTAAGAATATAATTGTATCTAATCCAGTTTAATTTCCTTCTTAGATTTTGTAAATGAAAAATAAAAACTAAAAGCAATGTTAAGGCCTATGTGGACCCTGAAGTTTCGGAGAAAGCACAAGGAAGAGCACTTCCTCAGAAGGAAACTTTTATTAAATTCGTAAAGATTTGTGAGAGCTATTGTAAAAAGTTAGAGGAAGAAAATTATAGTCTTTTATAATGATCTAACTACTTCATGAAGTAGAGATTATCCCTCAAAATGATGTTGATAATAATATTAGCTTAGCTTGCCAGATATTCCTCCATGAAATGAACACCTGAGACAACATAGAGATGACATATGCTTAACATGAATGGACATGTTGATGAATCTTAGTGGTTAATCATGAAAGGTCATATGCTACACCAAATCTGAAGTAAAATAAAACTGCCAAGAAGTCCAACCAGGACTTACCCATCCAGATTTTCCCTGGAGGTCATCCTTGGGCATGGAATATAGTTTCAGCCCAATAACCCTCAACATACCAGCTCCACAGATTTGTAGGACTTCCAGTAATGCTATTATTTACAAAAGATAGTGAACTAAAGTGCATTTTTTTCCTACCATGTAACCACATTAAAGATTGCAAAATAGTATGGCATTCTTATTCATGAGAACAGGTATATGTATAAATTACACAAAACCAAACTTTCTTTAACAACAGCTAACCTCATGATTGTTTCAAATCCAAACGCTAGAGATGGAACCTCCGATGCTTTCTTCGATTCAGCTCGGCTAATAGAGAGAGATGGAGAGAGAAAGAGAGGGAAAGAAGCAGAGCTTGGATTCCACGCCAATGACCGGACCGACTCTCTCTTGTAGTTTGGAGCACTAATTATTATTTTATCTCCCTCTTCCTCCAGGGACAACTAGGGTTTCGCGAGCCGCGCAATCTCACAAGCCCTAGAATAGGGGAAATAATTTAACAACCAAGGGGAGCGACAGCGAGACGTACCTTTAGAGAGAGAGAGGAGCATGGAGGGAGAAGAAGAGACGACGGAGGGAGAAGATCAGAGACGGCGGCACCAGGGGCAGGGAGGAAAAAACGTCTGATCCCAGCGAAATAGAGAAAAGAGGAAGACAGGGCCGATCGTTAATGGGCATTTGCGACCGCTATGACGACCGCCCTCAAGCGGTCGCTAAAGGTGCCTTCCGCGACCGCCCTCAAGCGGTCGCCCGATTTCTTCTACCTTCCGCGACCGCCCTCAAACGGTCGCTAAAGGTGCCTTCCGCGACCGCCCTCAAGCGGTCACCCGATTTCTTTTGCGCCAAAACTCCAGCCTCTAGTAGTGTGACGTTCTGATGAAGCCCTTGTGATTAGAAAACTCTATTGGCCATCTATAATTTTCTCTCTCTTCTTAAAAGTCTCATGATCCGTTGGGAGATAAGCAACCGCCTAGAAAGTCATTGCCAATCTGATGAGAAGCTTGGCATCATCCCAAGTCCTGCATTGTTTTCTTTTTATTTGTTGTTACAATGGAATTCTCCATCAAGATTGTTCTGTTGGGAATTTAGGTGCCCTGTAAGTTTCGAGTTTCCAAATCCTCAACATGCAAGCTACACCAAAAATGATGAATCTGTTGAAACTTGATGGATAAAACATAAGACAAATGATGAAAACACAAAGGAGTGGCATGATACATGGAACTGTGTAAAGGATCTCTTCAAATGGGTGCGCGCGTGCGGGCTTCCAGATTTATCCCTCCCCATGCCACCCACTGCACAACTTAGAGCATGCACATGGAGGAATAAATCAGGAGATTTTACTGGATTAATTAAATAATTAATCTGAAGGGCTTTGTACTCATGAACTTTAGCAGACTTGGCTCTATGACTTGTTAGTATCTACTGGATCCCAGAAGCTTAAATTATCAACGAATGGATCAACAGCATATAGCAGAACACATATGGTTCTAAATGACAAGCAATGATATTGTGGCTTTGGCTAAAATTTTGAACCCAAAAAGTATTCACATCTAAATTTGAGTAGAGAACATGCAAGTAATATTTTCAATTCCTAGAGCTACCAGCCATTTTTATTCCTTTATTTATTCTTGGCCAATCATTTGTCCACAATGTTCTTGAGGTTGATCTGATTTTGATAGCTGCCAGTGAATGATAGCTGCCAGCTATTGTCTGTCTGGGGACTACAGCAACAAAGGCTAGTAAGAGCTAGTGGCTAGTAACTACACCCACTCCTCATGAATTAGTTTGTACCATGAACTGACAAGATAATATATGACCACTTGTCTTGTGATTAAGACTCACAATCACCCTTGACTGTTATGCAGTCACCATAGAAACGTAGCATTTTTTGACTCTTTTTTTCGACGCTAGAGGAAAGCATCATGAGTTTCCGCAACCTATCGACGCTTACGCTAGAGGAAAGTATCATGAGTTTCCGCAACCTGCCGATGCTTTTAAATAGCATCGTCAACTGCCGACGCTTATAAGCATCGGTATATAACGATGCTTATTAATGTCGACATATACAGTATATAACTGTATCCCAACTCGTTTTTTCCGATGCCATAAGAAAGCGTTGAGAGCTCTGCAGCATGCCGACGCTTTTAAGCGTCGTTAGATGCCGACGCTTATAAGCATCGGCAGCTTAAGTAAAGACACATATGCCGACTCATTTTTTTTCAACGCTAGAGGTGAGCGTTGGAAACTCCGGCAGCCTGCCAACGCTTATAACCGTCGGCAAATAACGACGCTTATTAGCGTCAGCATATTTAGTTAAATTGCACAGCGTGCCGACGCTTATAAGCATCGATCGATAACGATGCTTATTAGTGTCGGCATCTTTAGTTAAATCGCGCAGCGTGAAAAAGTGTCGGCACGTAACGATGCTTAAAAGCATCGGGATATACCGATACATTAATCGTGCCCTAGCTCCCTCCCTTCCCCCACGTGTTCTACTATCGGTGCCCCTTCCGCCGCCTCTCCACCGCATTTTGATCTCCGATCATTTTCCTCCCCCTCCTCCCCGCCGATCTTCCCTCCATGGACGCTCTCTTCCCTGATGAAGGTGTATCAGTGTCTCTTCTCTCTTCCCCGAAGGTAAAATCTATTTCTTTTACTCTTTGCCCGTGTTAATTTTAACCCATGTAATTTCTTTTTCGGTCCAGGGCTAGGGTTTTGGTTGTTAATTTTCATTGTCGGGGTGGCTGTTGGCATCGGCCTAAGGCTTGGTCCTTTGGATTTTTGGACTGGAAGATAGAAAGAAGGCATTCCTTTGTGGACCGAAAGATTTGATCCCAAAAATCTGCTGGTAAGTCCTTTCTTCTTTGGGTTTCCTTTTCTCCAAATTTGACATTGATTACTCTGAAAAACCTCCATATGGCTTGCTGACTGCTAAGATCTTTAGTGTTTCTGTTTGCCCTTTGCCCTGTTATATCTTCATTCACTGTGGATCCAACTGAACAATGATTACCATGATTGGGACGAGGGCCATTATTCAAGAACTGAAACATTGCATGGTTGTCTGAAATAATTGTCTATTATTAATTCTGATAAATTTTTCCTTGTTATATCTTTGCCCTTTTGTAACGGATTTTAAAAATGATTAACTATTATGATTCATTATTCAAGAACTGAAACATTGCATGGTCGTTCGAAATAATTGTCCATTATTAATTCTGATCGATTTTGCCATGTTATATGTTTGCTTTCATGTAACGGATTTTAAAAATGATTAACTGTTATGATTCATTAATATAAGTTATATTTTAAAAAAATTGCTACCTTTTATTTTATTGTCAATTAATTGCAGTTAGTTATTTATATGATTGGTGCACTAAAAAATTAAACTTGATGATTTAATTTAGTCCGACTAATTATGCATATACGGTGGAAGCTACATGATAGGATAGGATCATAGTGCATTGAAGAGTTGGAGGAGAGAACAGTTATACTAATTAAAAGATTACACGATATATAACCAAAAAAATGTTTATTATTTATTGGACAGTCCTTGAAATATATTAATTATACTTTTATAATGTATAATGCATATTGAGGCATGTTTTGGTTGATTAAAGCATTATTTATTTTGGCATGTTAAGTTTCAGAAATTTGGAGCATGCTATTATTTTGGAATTTAAAAATTAGGCACATGCCTAAATATGTTGTGTTTGAGTGGAAAGTTTCGTTGAGTATAACTTATCTAGTTGCTTATGAAATTAAGCTTGTGCACATAAATTATATTAGATAATGATAATAATCACTTGGAATGGCATTAAAGAAATAAAAGAAAAGAAAAGAAAAGAAGAGACCTATTCATTTATGTTGATATGGCAGTGGGGTTGTTGTTAAAGACTCATTAATAGAATCCACAAAATACAGTTATTCTGACATATGCTTGTGAAAAGTAGAGTTTCTTTTATCACATTACTATTTATTCTGACATATGCTTATGCTACTAAATGTCGAACACTTATGATGGTGAAATACGTGCAGGATATTGGATAAAAGTTGGTTGTTTATCGATCATTTATCCTACAATGGATAAAAGTTGAATAAATAAACCGAGAAATACAAAAGAATATTTAGATGGAGTTCGTGATTTCATTAAATTTGGTATGGATAAAGATAGTTTGAATAAAAAAATTTTATGTCCATGTCGGCGATGTGTTAAAAATTCTTATTTAGATCCACAAACCGTTGAAGAACATTTGATATGGCATGATTTTTCAATAGGTTATACTGAGTGGGTTTTCCATGAGAATGTATGTTGCCATTATCAAGTAATCAACCCTCCTCGTATGATCTTGGATCTAGTAATATGCAAGATAACCTTGTAGGAGATGATATGACAGGTTTGATCACAGATGCTTTTCGATATGGTGTTCAAAACTTTGGAGGTTCAATTAATATACAAGAAACGGATGAAATATGTGATGATTCTACATTTATGGAACAAACATTTGTTGAGGAGCAGATGCATGAGTCAGCTCGGTATCATAATTTAATTAAAAATGCATATGAACAATTATATCCGGATTGTTTAAAATTTTCTAAGATCTCTTTTCTTATACATTTATTTCATATAAAATATATGAATGAACGGTCCGAAAAGAGTTTTACCATGCTTCTCAAATTACTAAAGGATGCATTTCCAAAAGGCACTGATTTACCATCCTCTTATTATGAAGTAAAGAAAGTTTCAACAAATTAGATTTTGAATATCAAAAGATCCATAGTTGTCCAAAAGACTGTATATATCATGATGAAAATGCTGATCGAAAGTCATGCAATGTATGTGGATCTTCGCGATGGACAACTCATGAAGAGGATGAGGATGATGTAACGAACAAAACAAAAAAAATCGGTAAAGGTATTGCATTACTTTCCTCTTATTCTTCGATTGAAAAGAATTTATCTAAGCAAAATTTATAACACATAATAGAAAAGGCTTAAAAAATTATAATAATAATATATTTAGCTTATTAGCTCAATGAAAAGCCATCTCTTTCTCATCTAAAATTTGTAGCCTATTAATGTTTTTCCTTCTCTTTCTCATATGATAGCATAATTTTTGGCATTCCATCCTTTACCTTTAAATTTTTAGCTTTTTTATAAAATAAAAAATAATTATTTATAGGATGGTACATCATAAAAATAATATAGTTCAATAAATATAATAGATTTTAAAAAATATTATAAATATAGCTTACAAAGAAAGGTATACCTCTTTTGCATCTCAAATCAAATTTAAAACATATATTTTTTCTTACCTTATGTGCGCTAAGATAAAGCACCTCACCTCATAAAAAATGCCTAACCCGTCTTAAGCATACCTCCACCTTAAGCGCACTTTAGGATATAATAAGTGCCTAACCCTTAATGCCTTGCGCCTTATGCTATATGCGCACCTTTGATATACTACTGGAAAATAATATTATGTAACGTGAAAAGCATGTTGGATAATTTACATATTTTTCTAGTTATTGCAGCTTTTTTATTTTATTGTTGCTTATGCTAAATTTTATTGACCAAGTGGCAAACAGTGATTAGGTTAAAATAACCATGCATATGAATGACAAAATGAAACAGCATGTCATCTGGACCAATCTCATTTTAAGCTTAACTAGCCAAGTAAAGCCAAAAGCTCCTATTGCTGTGGCCAACAGGATTGGCAAACATTATGTGGCCAAACTGAACATAAAGGGATGCGCGCACGTGTGTGCGTGCGCGCATGTGTATGTGTGAGAGAGAGATAGAGAGAGAGAGAGAGAGAGAGATGGTCCCAATACAATGGCTGCTACTCATTGTTCTGCCGAACTTCTATCTGCCAAGATGGAAAAGGGTGGAATACTGATTGAAGTTCTATTACAAGGATTTCCTTATATATACTCCGCTCTGTTCTAGAAAACATGCCTCTGATTTTATGATAGAAACCAAACTCAGAGCATCTAAATATAAGGAGAATTGGATAATATCATTGAACTTCGGTTTACTTCAACAGAAACCAGTGGAAAACAACTGCAGTCTGGCCTCTAAGTAGCCTTCCTATGGTTTTTCTACAGCCTTTCATATGTTTTTACTTGTGATTCTTACTAGATTTATCACAGCATTTCCTGTTTCCTTCTTTAGGGCCTTTTTGGACAGTCTTTTGGGATAGATTTCCAAAATTTCACTTACTGTAAGAAGAGTTTGTTTTGCATATCCATGGATAATAGAAATAAACTCTTGTTAGCTTCAAGAAAAACCAGTGCAAAACAACTGCTGTATAGCCTCTCCGTATACTTCCTACGATTCTTCTACAGCCTCTCATATGCTTTTCCTTATGATTCATACTAGGATTTATCACAGCATTTACTGTTTCCTTCTTTAGGGCCTTTTTGGACAAATTTCCAAAATTTCACCTACTATTTCTTATATTTGACTAGTGGCAACTATAAACTAAACTACATCAAGAAGGTTGAATGTGGCACAAAATCACCCAGGCACCCATTTTCCATTGACTTCCAAAACAGGGGTAAGTTTTTTCATTTTATTAGTGTACTAAACGTCATCATTACTCTGTAACGATCTGGGCCCACTATACAGACCTGTTTCGTTACAGGAAAGCAAAAAAACAGTCCACACCAAGTTGGACCATCACAGTCCAAAAACGGATCCTATTGGTATTTTGTTCTTGTTACTTTTACTATTATAAACTAGTCACCCTCTTTTAAAACTTTCGATGTAGGACTTTAACGAGCATCACCCCCTTAAAGAGGGGACGTCCT
The DNA here is from genome assembly GCA_900491605.1 of Calamus simplicifolius. NCBI lineage: Eukaryota > Viridiplantae > Streptophyta > Magnoliopsida > Arecales > Arecaceae > Calamus > Calamus simplicifolius. Next base: position 645,323 of record UESW01004431.1, on the reverse strand, counting down.
CATCGCCAGAGTCAACCATCAGGCAGGCAGGATTCTAGAGGTGGTCCTTACAGGTTCAAAAGGTAGCTCCAATCTATCCCATGGATGTAGCACTTTGCCCTATGTGGCACTTAGCTCCGACACTTTCGACTGGTGCATGCCTCTGATACCATATTGTAACGATCCGGGCCCGCAGTACGAACCCATTTCATTATAAGAAAGCAAGATGGACAAAGTCCATACCAATTTGGACTACCACAGTCCAAAACGGATCTATTGGTATTTTGCCCTTCTTGCTTTATACTAACATAAACCACTTACCTCCTTTCCAAATTTTCGATGTGGGAATTTTTAGGGGCATCACAATCTATCCCCCTTAAAGAGTTTAAAGAGGGGACACCTCATCGCCAAGGGCAACCACCAGGCAGGCAAGATTCTAGAGGTTGCCCCCAGAGGTTCAAGAGATGGCTCACATCCATCCCATGGCTGTAGCACTTTGCCCTGTGTGGCACTTAGTTCCCACTTCCGACTGGTGCATAGCTCTGATACCATATTGTAACGACCGGGTCCGCTGTATGGACCTGTTTCATTACAGGAAAGCAAAAAGGATAGTCCATACAACTTGGACCACCACAGTAACGAATCCTATTGGTATTTTATCCTTATACTTTTACTATTATAAACCACTCACCCTCTTTTAAAACTCCCGATGTGGGACTTTAACGGGCATCACATACTCAATGTCCCTTTTTCTACTTTTTTTCATTGTATTTGATATATTACAAAATCTTTCCACACAGACACCCCCCCCCCCAAACCCCAATTTGAAATATATTGAAAGAAAAAGAGATGAATAGGTTATTCCGGCCTTATGTGCAAAGTAATCTAATACACCCTGTTCGTGTCCATAAGAATATCACTTATGCATGCATACAATGCTTTAACGAATGTAGGCAGCAGATGGCCAGACATAGGACCATGTAAGGGCCTAGATATTAAGCACACATTGAGGTGGACACCCACAGCCAAGATAGCCTAATATTAATAAATTACAAACTTAAATATAAGGGAAAATACACAAACAAATTATTATCTAAGAAAATGAAATATGACATATGAAATAAGGTGTAATAAGTTAGATGGGAGTACCATATTTGAAGCATTCAATATGAATTCATATATTAATCTCATCTTCCATGCTTAAATTATGCTGCAAAACATCTAGACAGCCAAGGTGGCCATTTTACACAATGCTGGTGACAATCTGAGAGTTACATCACTTTTCACCCTAAATAAAAATCAGTTTCCATTAAAACAGAGCTAAAACAACTTAGGTTGAAGTGCTAAATGATAAATTCCATTAAAACTATCACAAATTCAAAAGAAACAAAAGCATCTTTGATTCAAAATCCTTGACCCAAGGATCAGACTCCATCAATTTAGACAGACTAGGAAGCCCAACAATCTCTCTATCATTTCAAATTAGAAAACTATTGAATATGAACTGCATTATATCTTGCTCTCACCCTGATTACAGCCATGCTTCCTCTTCTATGTAGTCAATTAAAGGAAATGGACTAATATCTAATGACATTAGGGAAGCAGATGATGAAAAGGATAAGTTATTGATATACTATGCCAGTTTCTTGGGAAACCACTTGGGTGATAAGACAGTTCCATCACCTAGCCTAGGCTATTTATTAACCATGATAATAGATACAATTTGTCATGATCTCACTAGTTGCAACCTGATTTGGTAGTCAGGAGATGTTAGTTAGCCTCTAGCTCATATATAAAACTTATAAACCAAAATTTCTTCACTAGAATGAATGTAGTCCTAGAAAAATCTAAAACAAAGTACAATATTTTACTAGTCCAAACTTAAAATATAATAAGACTATGTGCTGTATGATTATAAACAGCAGCAAAAAAAATGGTTGGTTGCAGCCTATATAATTAATGCATGTAGTTCACCATGCGAAAAGTTAGCTAACATAATCTCACAAAACTAGTAGCACATAGAAAAATAGACAGATAAATAACAACATCAAATAAATGCAAAAAGTACCTCATTCCATGTCTAGGCTTTGCACCTGTTGCAAATACTGAAATGAAAGTTCTGCAGCTGTCCTTAATACTCTGTTCAGATCACATAACATGAAATATGTCTCACCCCACCTCGGATGCCTCTTATCTGAAGAAACAAATTCATTAACAACCCCATCAATAATAATTCTACTGGATCCTGCCGTCTTTTTCACTCCTCTGCTATTCATAACCTTTCTGATCCTCTCAGAATAGTTCCATTTCCCACAAGCAGCATATACATTAGACAACAAAACGTAGCCACCTTCTTCCTCAGGTTCCAGCTCAAGGAGTTCTCCCAAAGCAGCCTCTGCAATATCCATATTTTGATGGACCTTACCAGCACTTAAAATGGCTCCCCAAATAGACCGACTAGGCTTCATTGGCATCCTCTTAAAAACTACATTTATTGCCTCAGTCAGCTTTCCTGATCGTGCAAGAAGATCAACTAGACATCCATAGTGCTCTACTCCTGGTTCAATATTGTAGCTCTGTTTCATACTCTCAAAAATTCTATACCCCTCGTCCACCAAGCCAGCATGACTACAAGCATTAAGAACAGCAACCATAGTCACACCATTCGGTATCACATCTTCTTCCTGCATTTTCCAGAACAGATCTAAAGCTTCGATTCCATGACTATGGAGTGCAAGGCCTTTGATCATAGCTGTCCATATCATAACATCTCTTTCAGAGACCATTTCAAAAACAACGTAAGACTTTTCAATATTTCCACACTTGCAATACATATCTATCAGCGCTGAGCCCAAGAAAGCATCCAAATTTCCATGTGCCTTCACAGCCCAACCATGTATGCATCTCCCTTGATACAGAGCTCCAGTCTCAGCAGCAGCAAAAACCAAAGCAATGGCAGTCATCTTATCAGGTCTAATATTACAAGCAAGCATTTCCATACATAATTTCATGGAACCCTGCAATAATAGAATTCCATGAAATCAGGTCCCTGCAAGGTGTTTCATTGAAAAACCTGCAGGCAATATCCAATTCACCAGCACTGGCAAATCCGTCAATAATTATGTTCCATGATGCAGCATCCTTCTCACCAATTCCATCAAACACCTTCATAGCGGTCTTCATTTCCGCACATTTCGCATACATATCTAAAAGAGCATTGTTCAATACCAAGCCCCCGCCACTGAAAGACATCTTCCGTATGACCAACCCATGCACCGACTTTCCCAAGAGTGCATTTCTCAGCTGGCCGCAGGACATAAGAAGACCGACAATGGTATACTCATCAGGTTCCATACCTGAAACAATCATGTTATGGAAAAACTCGAGTGCTTTCATGCTATACCCCTTCTTGGCATACCCAGATATCATGATATTGTACGAAACGTATCTCGGTCGGGCATATACTGAAACACTTGGCGGGCAAGAGCCACTTTCCCATTCTCCATGTACATTTTCATGAGAGAGTTTTGTAGATAGACATGTGAACTGAAGCCATTTGCTATGATATGACCATGAATCTGCTCTCCCACTGACATGCACTTGGATACTTGAGGATGAGAGAAGGGAGTGCTCATCAGGTAAAATGCACGATGAAAGCATAGTTTTAGAGGTTGAGTGATTGGCTTGGTGAGAAAGACAGTGCTGATATCATAATGTTGTAAATGTAGAGATTGGGATGGGGAGTGGAGTGCTTGAAGAGGAGAAGAGCCTCATTCAGATGCTCCGGGTGAGACACTGCAGAGAAGTAGTGAAGCCTACTCATGGGAAATGTTTGGGCAATGAGGTGGCCTCATCATTTGTGCCAGTATTTGTTTGAAGTGATCGCTGCTTCCACAATTCTCAAGAAGAACAAGCGTTGGGTGTTCAAGGCGCAGGGAAACGGCTGGATCCCAGCTGCTTGTACCCATTTGTGCAGCAGAAAAGCAGAGCTGGAGGCCATATTGAGTGTAAGAATACAAGGAGAGAAGCATCCCGGTTCTCCTCGACGGTCTCATAGCAAAACCGCTGCACAATTGGATGAACACCTGAACGCAAGGATAAAAAAGAGATGAGATGACACAATAGAACAGATGGACCAAATATGCAGATTGAAACCTAGCTTTGTTTGGATCCGGAGAGAAAGGAAGGGGAGATAAAAAAAAAAAAAAAAAGAATATAAGAAAAAGGAATGGTTGTTCTTTTTCTCTTATTTGAAAATGACGAAGGAAAAAGAAAGGTAATATCAATAGTCTTTTTTGATGAAGGAAAAAAAATAAGAAAAAGTTAAATGACAATTATATCCCTCTAGAATAAGAATGAACCCAAAGAATGAAGAATAAAAAATAAAAGAATATTTTGGTCTTCCAAGAAAGTATGAATTAAACTTTTTTCCTCTTCTCTTTCTGAAAAGGAAGGATCGTTTTTTTGTTTGGATAAGAGGAAAAGGAAGGAAAGAATTTTATGATAATTATATCCCTCCAAAATAGGAATGAACAGTGAAATTGAAAGAATGAAGAATAGAAAATGAAGGATATTTTAGTCTTCCATAAAGTATGACTTAAACATTTTCCTCTCCCCAAACTTACCCCTGATTTGGGGTTAATATATTTACACTTGTTGAAGGTGAAAGGAGGGAAACATGTTACTCCCATTCCCTTCCCCTCCTTTTTTTTTTATCTTTCTCTCAAACAAGATAACTTATGACCTTTCTCCTCCTTTTCCTTTCCCTTCCTTCATTCCCTTCCATCCAAACAGAAAGAGGAAAGAAGGGTTAGCATTTAAAAAAGAAAAAAACAAACGCCCGATCATTTTTAAAATCCCAAATCCGGGTTTTAAAACACAAACACCGGGCCATTTTTAAAACCAAATGCCCGCTATTTTTTTTTAAAAAAGTCTATAAATAGGGCATCACCTCAGCCTTTCAAGTATGAGAGAAAAAAAAATGAAAGGAACAACAACTATGTATTTTTCTTGCTAATTTTTTTTAAAGATTGCTGATCGGCATCTTGTTGAGATCGTGGAAGTAGTTTAATCTGCCTCCCAAGCCTGACTCTTTAACTTATTTTTTATTTTAAAATATTTTTCTTTTCACTGAATATAATCTACCACACACCACAAATATTATTTTTAATATATATATATATATATATATATATATATGAATACTTATATTCTTAGTTGGAAGCATACAGAAATCATTTTCAATAACAATCTAAAGGAGATTTGGTGCAAATTAATTATAATTTATTTGCATTGCATATTTAATATATATATTTTCTTTCACTTATAGCAGAATATCTAGTTCTCTTGTTATGTGAAATATATATATATATATATATATATATATATATATATGTGTTTGAATTATTCAAACAATTTTGTAACAAAGTCATTTTCATTTTTCAGATCTCCTCTGTGAACCTAGCTTGGACCATATGGCAATCCTTAGGGATGACATCGTTAGTCTTAGACCGAAAAAATTTGATGGATCCCATTTTAGGAGGTGACAAAGCCAAATGAAGTTTTGGCTAACTACCTTAGGTCTTTGGTCAGTGATTGACAAGTCTACCAGTCCCTCTAGTACAATGACAACCATTATCCCTAAAGAGAATTATCTATGTAAAGGTAGACTCCTTAGTGCCCTATCCGACTCACTCTATGACATTTACGTATCGGCTAAGAATTCGAAGAATTATGGGATAACCTTGAGTCTGAATATGAACTCGATGATGCTGGAGTAGAACAATTCAACACCGCATCATTCCTTAGATTCAATACGGTAGATGACACACCTATCAATGACCAAATTCATAAATTTCAAGAATACCTTAGGAAACTTTAGGCCAATGAAGGCAAATTCTCTGAAGGTTTTAAATTTTTCAGCCTTCTAGATAAAATGCCTCCTTCTTGGAATGGCTTTGTCAAAAGTCAGCTTCAAAAACAAGGAGAGCTAACTTTGGCTCAACTTCTAAACTTAATCAGGATAGAAGACCAGCATAGGTCTAAAATCCATCAAACTAAAATTTCAAGTGTCCAAGCCAATTAACCGAACAACACCAGACCAACAACAATCCTAAACGAAGGTCAAAGCCTAAATTTCGATCAAACCTCCAAAAATAATCAAACCAACCCTACCATTCTAAACCAAACAAGTTCAAACCCAAGGGTGAAACCTTTAAAACCCACAAACTAGATCTAGCCAGCCAACCCAAGGTCCAAGTAAAAGATTTTGTTTCGTTTGTGGGAGGATAAATCATCTTGCGAGAGACTGCTTTTATTGAAAAAGGGATCCCTTTTACAAACCTTCCACTTCCTTCGGACCACAAGCTCACGTAGTTGAAGGTCAAGATGATTCCATCCTTAGGTTAGTAAACTTGAACCCTAAAATAAATCTTACTTCTTCCAACCTTGATTGGTGGTTGGATTCAGGAGCTAATGTTAATATTTGTATTGATCGCTCCTGGTTTACTACTTTTCAGACTCAAGTGGAGGAAGTGTGACTCTAGGGAACAACACAGCCGCCAGGGTCGAGGAACAAGGTTGAGTGACCCTAAAAATATCATTAGAAAAAGTTCTCACCTTGATGGATGTACTTTATGTTTCTAATCATAGGAAGAACCTTGTTAGCAGGTCTCAGCTAGTCTAGAGAGGATACAAAATTATTCTTGATTGTAATAAAGTTGTAATAACTAAGAATAATGCCTTCATAGGAAAAGGATATGTAAGTGAAGGCTTATTTAAACTGAATGTAATAAATTATTTTATTAATAAAGCTAGAATCAAATCTATCTTGTGAATAAGTCTAATCAAAATCCATGGCATGCTAGGTTGGGTCATGTGCACCTAAGAAAGGTCGAACACATGATGAATTAAAACTAATTCCTAAATCGAATCTAGATATATCTAAATGAAATATGTGCTGAATCTAAACAACCAAGACAGCTATTCAAATCAGTTAAAAGAAATTCGTCAATCTTGGAGTTAATACATAGTGATGTCTGTGACTCAACTAAGATTGCAACTCGTGGTACCAATAGGTACTTAGTAACCTTTATAGATGATTTTTCTAGATATTGTTACTGTTATCTAATTAAATCTAAAAATGAAACCTTCAATAAATTTAAAATTTATAAGAGTGAGGTAGAAAATCAATAAGAAAGAAAAATTAAAATTCTTAGATCTGATAGAGGAGGGGAGTATACCTCGAATGAATTTTCTCAATTATGTCAAGAACATGGGATAATTCATCAACTGACTGCTCCTTACTCTCCACAATCCAACGGTGTAGCTGAGCGTAAGAACCGTACCCTTATGGATATGGTAAATTTATGCTCATTAGTTCTGGCTTACCTGAGAACTTATGGGGGAAGCTCTTCTATCTTCTTGTTTCATTGTAAATAGAATACCTACTAATGTGTGTTTGATATGGTGGATAAGGGGAGATATCCCCTGAATATTCCTTCCTTATCCCCAAATGCTATAGCTATAGGGGATAGTGCTGAAAAAGTTTAACCAGAGGGGATAACCTATGTTTAACCATGGGTTATCCCCTGAACTTATTCCCTAGGGAACCCAGGAATAACTAAAGTTATTTCTTGATGGCAAGTGATAATTTTAAAAAGGTATTTATCCCCTCAGCTATCCCCTGGATAAATGCTATCCTATACCTTTATCCATGATAGCCAAAAAGCTATCAAACATAGCCTAAGGATAGTGGTAAGACTCCCTATGAACTTTGGAAAGAAAAACACCTTACCTAGATTTTCTCGAAGTGTGGAGGTGTCTAGCTAAGGTTAATATTCCTAAATCTAAAAAGAGAAAACTAGGATCCAAAACCTTAGATGTTGTATTTATAGGCTATGCCCAAAATAGTAATGCCTATAGATTTTTAGTAATAAAATCAAAGATTAATGACATATTTGATAACACAATCTTAGAAGCTAGAGATGCATCCTTCTTTTAAGATATAATTCCATTCAAGACTAATATATCTAGACCCCTGGAATTTGAACCATCATCCTCTAAAGCCATAGAACTAGAACTAGAAACTGAATCAGAATTAAGAAGAAGCAAAAGGAAAATAATTGAAAAGATTTTGGTGAAGATTTCTTCACATTCTTAATAGAAGGTGATCCTTCCAAATAGGATGAGGCAATGACATTATCAAATCATCATATTGGAAGAAAGCTATAGATAGTGAAATTAAATCAATCATAGAAAATAAAACTTAGATTTTAACTGATTTACCTCCTGAAAACAAACCTATAGGAACAAAATAGATTTTTAAAAGAAAATTAAGACCAGATGGATCAATAGAAAGATATAAAGCTAGGTTGATAGTAAAAGGATTTAATCAAAAGAAGGACATAGATTATTTTGATACTTATAACAAACCTATAGGAACAAAATAAATTTTTAAAAGAAAATTAAGACCAGATGGATCAATAGAAAGATATAAAGCTAGGTTGGTAGTAAAAGATTTAATCAAAAGAAGGGCATAGATTATTTTGATACTTATGCTCCTGTTGCAAGAATAACAACCCTGAGAACTCTAATTGCCTTAGCCTCAATTCATAAATTAATAATTCATCAAATGGACGTAAAAACTATATTTTTAAATAAAGAATTGAAGAAAAAATTTACATAAATCAACCTCAAGGATTTGAAGTAAAAGGACAAGAATATAAAGTATATAAATTAATCAAATCTCTTTATGGTTTAAAACAAGCTCATAGATAGTGGCACATTAAGTTTGATGAAATTATCTTGAAAAATAGCTTTAAATAAATGAATATGACAAATGTATATACTATAAAAGATAGGATATTGATTTTATAATACTATGTTTATATGTAGATGATATATTACTCCTAGGAACATCATTAAAATTAATTCAAAAAACTAAAAGCTACTTATCAAATAAGTTTGATATGAAAGACCTAGGAGAAGCCGATGTAATTCTAGGAATGAAAGTTAACAGAGTAGATAATGGAATAGCAATAAGTCTGGCATACTCAATAAAAAAAATGCTTCAAAAGTTTGAATATTATGATTTAAATCCTATTTCTGCCCCCTATGATCATAACTCTTATTTAATTAAAAATTTAAGAGAACCTATTAATCAATTAGGATATTCTCAAAGAATAGGATCCCTATTATATATTTTAAATAGAACTTGTCCAGACATTGCTTATGCAGTAAGCAAACTGAGTAGGTATACTTGCAATCATAGTGAAGAACATTGAAAAGCCCTAGAAAGAATTTTTAGATATCTTAAGGGAACCATAAATTATTCTCTAGTGTATTTTGGTTATCTTGATGTAATTGAGGGGTATAGTAATGCTAATTGGGTAACAGATAAATTCAATGTTAAGTCCACCACTGGATATCTTCCTATTAGGAGGAGCTGCAGTATCTTGGGGCTCATATAAACAAACTATAATCACTAGGAGCACTCTAGAGTCTAAGCTAACAGCTCTTGACACTACTTGCATTGAAGCACAATGGCTGAAAGACTTAATAAATGATATAGATATTCTTTCACCAAATATTTTTGAATTTATTTAAATTATGATTGTAGATCTCTAATTGATCTGTTAAATCAATAGACAACTAATAAAAAGATGAATAATCATATCCTGATCAGGTATAAATCTATAAGAAATAAAATGAAAGATCAATATTACTGCAGTTTATAAGATCTAAACATAATTTGGCAGATCTTTTAACCAAAGGCCTTTCGAAGGCTGCGGTTTTTGAGACATCGAAGGGGATGGGGCTTAAGCCCATATATTAGTCACCAGAGTGGACCACTACCATCATGGCAACCCCATGGTTAAGGTTCAAAGGGAAACAATCTCTGAGGTAATATCTGGAAGCACCACTTTAGGAGTCTGTCTCCACCCCATCCCTAAGGTGTGGTACTTTATTGTGACGGTTAGGTTGAGAATAGCTCTTAATAGATCCAAGACTGTAAATTCAGTGAGGTACAATTCCGTTGCATGTACCCTTGGAGGATTTACCTTAGTGAGAGTAGTCGTAAGGCCGCGACTATGGGACCGGATTGAATCCCTAGTAACTCTCATGAAAATCAAGGCAAGCGCATGCCTAGATAGCGCTAACCCGCATTATGATTAGCTCATTTTCATACTGTGTGTATTTTATACTAAATGCAAGTTCAAACCTAGAAGGTACTTGCACTAAGCATAGTAAAATTTTAAAGTTTTAAATTGCTTATTGAATTTAATGATTTTTATTTATTTGGTTATTATTCTTTTGTTTTTTTTTTGTGGGGGATTGTTAATGCCGAAGTGTTAGCATTTAAAAAACAAACAAACAACTACCTGACTGTTTTTAAAATCTCAAATGCCCGATCGTTTTTAAAACCCAAACGCCGACTGTTTTTTAAAAAAACCAAATGCCCGCCATTTAAAAAGAAAAGGTCTATAAATAGGGCATCACCCCAGCCTTTCATAGTATGAGAGGAAAAAAAAATGAAAGGAACAACAACTCTGTATTTTTCTTGCTAAATTTTTTTTTTTAGATTGCTAATCGGCGTCCTAAAGTTTTGGCTTCTAGGCTGTACTTTGGAGGAGAGCGTATGGTTCAATTTTTTTTGTACAAGAAGGAGACCAAATCTCCTTTAGGGCAGTGGCGTCTTGTTGAGATCGTGCCACCAATGAACGTTGAAGTTTTGGCTTCCGAGTTGTACCTTAAGGAGAGCGTGCGGTCCATTTTTTTTTTGCACAAGAAGGGGACCAAATCTCCTTTAGGACAGTGGTTTAATCCGCCTCCCAGGCCTGACTCTTTAACTTATTTTTTATTTTGAAATAATTTTTCTTTTCACTGAATATAATATGCCACACACCACAAATATTATATTCTAAAATATATATTTAATATATATATATATATATATATATATATATATATATATGAATACTTATATATTCCTAGTTGGAAGCATATAGAAATCATTTTCAATAACAAAACCTGTATTTAAAACTGAAACTCCCTTCAGACCAGGACATAATTCCAAGCCTTGTGAAATTAAGCAAGCTGATACTAAAAATCAAGCTGTTGATATTCTCTTCGGTCTCTTAGAAAACTTTGAAAGATCATTGTGACCATCGTTTGACACATACTGCAAGTTTGCTCCTGGAAACCCACCTTCTCATTCTAACCATGGGATGCGACTTCCCATGGAAATTTTGTGTTGACACTGTTTAAAGAAGCACCCAACCGTTCTAACGCCCAATTTTTTTCCCGACAAAACGTATCTTCCAAGGAAGATGGTGCGACTAGCAAAGGAGGTGAAATGAAAGAAGCGAACAAGACACAAATGTTGTAGGGAAAGGCGTTCGATTGTGAAATGTTCTTGAATTTCTTTCTTGCTGAGAGATGGCAATTACGATGACCATGAGAATTTAGAAGTTGAATCTCTCTTTTAAGGAATTGCGAAGAAATTTTGTTTCCATGCTAAGCATAAACAATGAAAGAGTTTGGTGGTTGCAAAATCCTTGAATTACAAACTGTTGCTGCCAAATCACTTGTGGGGAGCATCGGCGAGAGAGAAGCTTCGTGGGCCTTCAGATGTATAACGGGACCGCCTCCTTTATCTAGAAACCTACAAGAAAAGTCCGGACCGGTGGTTCCGATGGGACCCTCCGACGCTCAAGTTAGTGATTTGAAGAATAGGGATTTAGATGAGAGAGTAAAGATTGAGTCCCCCTCCCCGTTGTGAGTCAGGGTCTTTTTATACTTGTTCGAGAGTTCCTCTTATTTTTTATAGATAAAACTGCCGAATCCCATCTTCCGTGAGGATCGCTCCGTAAGCGGCAGATGGGCGCATGGTTGTTAAGCATGTGCCAGAGATATCGGCAACTGCACAACACATCGATAACCACCCATGATTTTGGCAAAAAATGGGTGAGCGAGCTACGCAACAGTCGTTGGTGTTTTAAATCATAGGATCCAATATTCGAAGTTGGTTCCACAATTATTGAGTTAGCATGAGGTTTGAGGCGAGATTTGAGACCGAGGTGGGGCTCTAGGCCGAGGCCAAGGTGAGACTCGAGGCAAATGCTAAAGCTGACATGGTTTGCGACCAAGGCCGAGGTCGAAACTAAGTCCGAGGCCAAAGCCGAAGTCAAAACTAATTCCGAGGCCGAGGCTGATGCTGGGACTAGTTATCAAATCATTACCTAGCTCCGAGAACTATGCGGACTGTTAATACTACCGCCAGGGGAAGTGATCAGCCACATCAGATGCCCCCCCCCCCCCCCCTTTGAGATGGGTGGGTGTACAGTTACCATCGATAGGAGTGTTAATATCACCTGGTGGCTGATCTCTATGCCGTCCTTCGTTCATTCTGGCCGTTGGGATCAGGCGGGATTCTCCTTGAGTGAGGAACTGCAAAAAGGCGGGCACCATCATTACGGTGAGGTCACCGTTGTCCCCTCATTGGTGGTGCCCCTCGCGTTCTGTGCATCGAGTGGTTGCCGAGATGATTCCCAATGGCGAGCGGGCATGTGGCCGAATTAGGGATGAGCGAGATGATTTGAAACGAGGCTATAAAGGGGGGAGTCATCCCTATCCTCGGTTTTTTATTTTTCTGCATTTTGCCCCCTTACCCCAACTCTGCAAGCGCATGTTCATCTTTCACCTCCATTCCTTCTTCCCAAACTCTTCCATCTTCAATCTCAGGTTCAGGTTCTTCAGGTCAGTCTTCATGGCTTCTTCCTCGCTTTCCTGCTCGATTTATGATTTCGGGGTTATTCCCCTGTCCCTTTACAACCCTCCTCTTCCCCAGCGCCTAGCTGGTCTTCCTCTTCCTCTGACCATGTTCCTTTGGAATAACGGCGAGCGGCCGGACAATCTCCGGCCGGGATTCGTTCGGCTGCCAGGTGGGCCCCAATCCGGTGTCGTCTGGTCGTCGCCAGTCCATCCTCCACCATGAAGGAGTCCCCTGAATGGACTGCCTCCACCATGACAACTCAAGACATCATAAACCTTAGGGCCAAGTACAACCTCCCTACCGATAAGTGCCTATCCCATCCCGCTCCCAAAGACAGGGTGACTTCCTCCCGTCCCGGGAGAGTTTCCTTGTACGGAGCTTTCTTTAAGGCTGGGCTTCGGCTACCCCTTCATCCATTTGTCCTTAACCTCCTAGATAGGTATTCTTTGGCACCAGCACAGTTAATCTCGAATTCTATTCGAACTATTGTTGGCTTCCTGGTACTCTGTCATCTTCACGGAATAGAGGCTAGGATTCCTTGTTTCGTAGCTTCTACACCCTCCGCAAGCAAGCAGGGTGGTGGTCCTTTGCCCCGAGACCTACTAGGGCTCTTAGGCTATACCTTCCTACATCGGTTAAGGGGTGGAAGGATATGTTCTTTTTTGATATGGAAGGGGTGAGAGGGGTCTGGGGAACGCCAAATATCTACCCGAACAAGGATTCATCCATACTCCCGAGGGATCAAGTGGCATTTGGGCAACTTCTATCTGCCGACATCCCTCGATGCAACCAGATTTTGGCCGAGGAGAATCTCCAACTTGCCGGCCTCATTCCATCTGGCGGTGAGTAGCCACTTCACTCACCTCCTTATTATATTATGTCTATATTATGTCTATATTATGTCTATATATGCATTGATATGTATTTTAAGATATTTATTACTAAACTTTTTTATCGCTCTAATTATGGATATGTTTGCTTATAAAGCTTGAGGTCATGCTCCTTTTGTTTCTCTTTTCCAAGGCTTAAGATATAGGAAGGTATGGGTAGAAGTTAGCTGGTGGGTTTGATTTATCTAGTGCAGCTCCATGTTCTTCCAATGTGTAGCCAAGATTTTAGAAAATGCCTAAAGAAAAATAACAAGTCACTATCTTTTACTAACAAAATTTGTTATTTATATACTAAATGCTACTAAAATATGCATATTTAAATTTTTATTTGTTTGTAGCTGATCTGAGATAAATTTTGATCATCTTTTTTTAAGATGAAAACTGTAAGAGTTCTACTCTATTGTCATGGATCAATTGAATATGGCTAAGAAGGGATACATTATAATCAACCTCCATGTAAATGTTTAAAATTAAGCATGAAAATACATTTTGCTGAGTTGGTTGATTGGATACATACTGTTCTAAAAATTTCAGTACAAAGATATATTGTCAGATTGATGTGAAAATCTCAACATTGCATCAAAAATATGTGCTTCGTCTAATTGAGGATAACGATGATGTGGAGGACATATTTACATTTTTTCTCAAATTTTTTTGAATATCAGTATATTAAACTATATGTTTTCAAGGATGATGTTCCAAAGCCATATAGTGTTGGTCATATAGAGGATGTTTAGGACAGTTCTCCTATAGTCCAACAACAGGAATAGGTTAGGACTCTAGTGAATTTTCTAGTGATTATAATTGTAGTGATACATGTAATCAATGATATCACTGTAGGGTGGTACCTCAAGGACAAGACTCTGGAATGGGCTCTTGGCCCGATCGAGGGTGTCAGTGACCCACTGAAAGAAATGCAGAAGTCAAGGGACGAAGGCTAAAGTAGCCAAATTTGAAATGGTTGGCAAACCCATAATCTGTCTGGTTCAGCCCGGGTTGGCGGTTCATGGGTGAACCAAACGGGTTAACCAGGTATTCTGGTGACTTACGCATCCGGTTTTAGGTTAGAATTGAACCGGTTTGGCCTTCGGGTCCTGGTTCAACCGGTCCGAACCAGTCCGGGTCTGACAACTATGATATCAACTATGTAGAATTATGCTTTTCTCCTTTTTTTAAATCATTTCTATTTCACTCAGATTTGTTCTGAATTATGATAATTCTAACTACACATGTTGCTTAGAATTGAAGATAATCAATTTAAAGTAAACCAAGAAACTAGTTGAAAGGATGCTTTGACTTAAGTAACATTCATCATGCAATAGTATTTGCTCTATCAATTATGCAGAATTATGCTTTTCTCCTTTTTTTATCATTTCTATTTCACTCGGATCTGTTCTGAATAAAGGTAATTCTAATTATTTGTCAACCTAGTGTGTTATTTTTATACAAATAATAATTTCATGTCTTGACACTATTAGCTAGCTGCCTTGGTTTTGTTTTTAATTCCATATTAAAATTGGCTTTTCAACATGCTTTCAACTGTTCTTTGATCAAGCATCATCTATAGCATCATATGATGCCATGCATGTCACTAATCTAGGCCAAACATGACATTTCATATGGTGTGCACTATAGAAGAAAATGTTTATGTCTAGGCCAAGAATGATGGTAATATATTCTCGGCTTCTGCTATGATCATAGTTGTCATAATAGCCTAGGTGAAGCATGATGACGATGAGCCTCTCGCTAGAGATCTTCCGCGGATAGATTGTTGGTTGGCTGGTGCAACTGCCACAGATGGTGTGGAAGGCTGGGCTGCTACTGGATGTCCATATAGTTGTTCCTGCAGCTCATAAATTGCTGTAATCAAAGCTTGGACTTATTGGGTGAGGGTGGCTAGTTGATCAGGTTGAGTGGCCAAAGTTGATGATGAAGGAGGAGCAGGAAAGTTGGCCTCCTGCTCAGTATGTTGTGGATGCCCCTCAGCATAGCTGGTGGAAGCCTCTTGAGCGTGTGTCACCATAATTGTCATCTTAGAGAGGTCGAGGGCTTGTAGCTTAGTGTTACAGACCCCTTCCTTCAGTGCGCTCCTCTACCTGGTGCGCCAATCTGATGATATCTGATCACCTTACGGGAGCATCAGTAAGAGCACCATGAGTTTGCTGATGAAGCTCCACTCCTAGTGGGACCTGCACAAAGTCTCGGAGCCGGAAAGAGAGTTAAGGTTAGAAAATTCTCTTGAGTGCTTAAGTGTTCATACCTCGTCAGGGGTCCCTCTTACCCGATTTATGGACGGTATGTGGAGCTCTGCGATGGAGGATGTCTTTTGACGGAATGTCAGAACTGGTGGACTTTGTTCCATCTGATCTGGGCAGCCATAGCTAGTAGGTGGGCCCAGTCTTATCAGACATATGGGCCGCAAATGGTTGGTGGGTAAATCTTATCCGATGAGTGGGCCGAAGATGATTGGTAGGCCTGGTCTTATCCGATGAGTAGGCCATAGATGGTTGGTGGGTTAGGTCTTGTCAGACACATGGGTCGCAGATGGTTGGTGGGCCAGATCTTGTCAGAAGGCTGAGGATGAATCACTTTTGCATAAAAAAATCTTAAAAATTTCTATAGAACTAAAGAACCAAAACAATACCTTTCAATTAATTTTTTTAGATAAAATCTTAATTTTTAAAAATAATATTAAAGTAGATTTGGCCCATAACTTATATGTAAATGAGGGACAATACAACACATTTATTTATGACTAACATGATAATGTTTAAAGTTAAATAAATTTAAAGTGAGAACAACATAACTTAAATATGCGGTTTAAGAAGATATCTGTTTAAATAAGAAGTAGTTAGGATTTAAACGACGAGAATGAGAACTTATATATTGTATATTCAGTTTCATAACAATAATGCGTGAAATAGATTTTAAATTGAATTGATATGAAGGATCAAAAATTCAAAAAAATATCTTTTGGGTTCTTCCACTTTTTTTTTTCTTTTTTTTTTTTGTGTTTATAACTTTACTACAAATTTGTAAGAGGAGAGAGAGAGTTGTTAACATTGATGTCATCTTTTTGTACTTGGCGGAAGAGGAAACTGCAAGCTTACTGTAAACTTATGAATAAAAACGAAGGAATGACATCAACTCAGGGATCAATACCTGAAATTTTACCAGGGAATGCGACTATTAGCATCTTTTAATTAAGGATTCAATGTTACCAAATCACAAGTCGCATCATGTAATAATGATCGAAGAAATATATCATAACGATCGCATTTTGCATGATTAACAAGTAAAAGCTCTCTTGAAAAATGTACTTAAAAATAATCAATAATATCGTAAGTCGTCGCAATGAAACCATGCATTCTTTTTGGCTTTTTAAAGACTTTTATAGGAAACAATTTCCGATTTCTTAGCAATGGGAAAGCTAGAAACCGGTCGATCATTGAACACCAGGTAAATAACAAGCGTGTTAGGCGCGAAGTCACCGTCGAAAAGGAAACTTTTTTTTGGTGGGGAGGAGGAGAAATTAACGAAGGCACTAACAAGACGGCAATTGGATAACAAGCGGCCTCTCGGTTTGTGTCCTTCAATGCAGGTGAAGACGCTTATTTTCCGAGCTGGGAGATTTCCCATTGGCGTTACCAACCTTGTTTTTATTCCTTTCCTTGGCGGCTATGATGAAATCATGGAATGGAGAACAAATATTAACACAGTATGACCTAACAGTAATTTTTAAAATTCAAATTTTGTTATAGTTTTTTTTTTTTTTGTGTTTTAGTTAGCATTCATAGGTGTACTGTCAATTTTAAATGCTCTTTTTTAAGACACAAGATATTGCTTTATCATGAATAGAAATATAACATGAAAGTATTGCTTTGTCATGAGCTGGAACATGATAGCCTTATCATGAGGCAAGTCTGACCGAGGTTGAATTATCAAAATGAAATTTGCATTGTGAAATATGAAAATGAAAAAATTAGAATTAAAAATTTTTAGACATTAGATTGTGTGTGATGATGTATGATTGTATTATTAAAAGTTAGATTGTGTGTAACTGTATATTATTGAAATTTTTAGACATTCATAAAATTTACTGTATATGTATATATAATTACATCGAAATTAACTTATGAGAGTATATTTAATATACTAAGCTGTTATGTTTATTAAAATATTGTTTTTATTTTTGCAAATGTACAAACTTTTGTTAACAAAAGGTTGAAATCTTGTATTTAATAAGGAAAAAAATTAATGATGATTCTGACTAAATTTATAGTTGATATATTTTGGGATGAATTTGTAATATTATAAAATATAATTATATGGATTAATTGCATAAATTTTGAAAGTTAAAAATATTTTAAAAGATAAATATTCTTTCACGAGTAAAATGAGTTGTGCACTTGTGCCTGTAGAAGTCTCTCTTCCCCATGCAAAATGGATGGCCTATAGATCTCTCCCTGCAAAACGGATGGCCTCCATGAACTATTTTATGAGTCCCCATGCAAAACGGATTGTCTCTACTTCCCTTCATGAACTATTTTATGAGAATGAGCTTGCTCGGCAGGTGCATATAACATTTCCAAAGAAGGGAGCAAATTGATGTTGGAGAGAGAGGGAACAAAGATTCCTCGATCTCGTGGGCGGCTGAGGAATTGGAGGTAACCAAAGGTTTGTTGAACCGTCTTTCTTTTATTTAAATTTGTTATCTAATTAGTAGAACAAGGGGATGACAGGGACGTTGTCTACGTACCCAACAAAAACAAGAAAGTGATTATGCTGTAGTACACTCCGTCAATGATTCGGACCATTCGGTTCGTCTGGGCAAAAAAATCTAGATGAAGGAGAAAGCAGCTGTTTCCATCATATTGGCGGCGGAAGACATGTAGGAGTGGAGGATTTGTGTTTGGTTCGCAAGAGATGCCGGGTATACAGGAGAGAGAGGGGGAGAGGGAGTTCTTATTTTTTTGATTTTTTTATAGAATCTGTTCAGAATTAAATAAAAATAAAATTTAAAATTAATTAATTATTTTTTTAAGCTTAAAAATTAAAATGAGATATGTTCAAAGTTTATGGGTTAAAAGCATAATTTTTTTAAAGCATAATTTAAAAAAAACTTCCTGATGAGGATTAAAGCATCAACTAGGGATAAGCGCATCCAGCAACCTTTTTATTTTCTCATACTAATTAGACTTTTGCATCTTCGCACAGTATGTTCCACTCGTTTAAAGCTCAACCATGGCTTCTAGTTTAGGTAATGAACTAAATAAATAGCATGGACAAAAAGTTCAAGACTTTTTTCTCTACCCATATCGTGTTATGGCCCGGCCCAGGTGGAGGACGCGCGCTCCCATGGTCAAGCCGGGCGCACAAGCGTACGGCTCAGCTGGGCACGCGACCTGGACCTCCCAAGCTGACGGCCAGCCTAGCAGGCACGGCCAAGCTGACGCGGCCAGCATGGCATGGCCGTTGGACAGGCCCGCCCAGCACGCCCAAAAGAGAGGCCATCGTATTTTCTTAGAGGGGATTTGAGACGGTGGCTTGAATTGAGATCTTGGCTTTTAATTGTCCCATCTAACGGCCAAGATGGAGTCCTATTTGAAGGGAGATTCTTAAGGATGCTAGTTGGCGATTTTATCACCAAGAGTCCACCGTATTTTGGAGATAGAGTTAGCCTAGACTAAGGACTCTTTGGGGCGGTGGATATGGAAGGATCTTAGCCTTTATCTCTTCATCTAATGGTTAAGGTGGAGTCTTAATTGGAGAAGAGTCCTACGTGAAAAAAGAGTCCTAGGCGGCATGAAGAGAGGAACTTCACACGGTTTCTACACGGTGTGGGACTCTTGGGCGGTGGAAAGAGGCCAGTTGGGAGCTATTTAAGGGGAGGCAGACCCAAGGCCTAAGGACATCGAATTGCATGTGATCTAAAGGGTCGGTTGGGGAGTTCTTTGCGAAAGGGCGGACCTAATGCTAAGGCTTCGAGTTGCAAACGATCAAACCATCCGAGAAGAGCCGACACAGCACAGGTGGTGCACACATAAATGATAATTTCACATTAAATGTATGGGGTTATGGGACAAAGATATCACTGTAGGGTGGTACCTCAAGGCCAAGACTCTGGAATGGGCTCTTGTCCCGATCGAGAGTGTCGATGACCCACTGGAAGAAACGCAGAAGTCGAAGGGATGAAGGCCAAAGTAGCCAAATTTTTATACATGTAGCCATATTATTATTAGCCAAATTGTCACAAGCCCAACACAAGTCTCACGCTAAGGAATTAGACAATCTATGGCATACATGTAGGGTTGAGCCTTAAACATGCAAGGCACCAAATTTTAAATAATATTATAATTCATCTAATAATAATTTGTCCCATAAGTTTTTAGAACTAGCTAGATCCAATATACTCAAATAAAAATGTACACTTATAAAATTCTTCAAAGTTTACATTAATCAAATCAAAATAGCTACTATGTTCCTTAGAATCATAAGGCTGAATTAGCTCAACTAAAACTAAGAACTCACTTTAACCTCACTATCAAATCTTTATACATGCCCTGCTCTACCTTAGGCTCTAAAAAGAGAAGTAAGAGAAAAGTGAGCTAAAGGCTCAGCAACAAATAAAAACTATAGTTAGAGGGATCAATTAAGTTCAATAATAGATACATTCACTCACATGATACATGTAATCAATTATATGTTGGTGCATAATATAGGCATATATGATTTTGAAATCCATGTGCAATATACTAATGTTGCAAAATAAGATTTTCATAAATTAGTTATACATATTATTACAAAGAGCTCCATATACATACATATAATTTTGTATATCTCAATTGCTTTTCAAAAATTAGTTTTGTATGGTTTTTGAAAGAGTAGTTCATATTCATTTTTGTCATTTGTATTATATGTATGTATGTATGTATGTATGTATGTATGTATATATGTATATATATGTATGTATGTATATATATATATGTACGTATACGTATGTATATATATATATATATATATATATATATATATATATGAGAGAGAGAGAGAGTAAGGAATCATTTCTACTCAACATTTCTTATATAATTTTGATAAGCAATTTCTCAATTATTTTTCAAAATCATTTTAATAACTCATCAATTTATAAGATTATCCACATATAATCCCTATGACATGGTACATAGAATATAATACCAAATTTAATGGCCTTGCAGAGTTAATCTATAATATCGCACATAACTTTTATGGAGTAGGTCCATAGTACATAAGGCTCTGGAATATATAGATGCCTTCATATAAACTTATATGCAATGATATTTTCATGATTTTTCAAAAGTTCATCAAAATTGACATAACTTTGATAAATTACTCATAACTTCTTCATTTGATATCCATTTTAGGTGATTCAAGATGAGTTCAAAAGTTAACTAAATGCTAAACATAGTGGAAGCTGATTTAATAGAAATACTAGACCATATTATTGTCCTTGGTGAAGCCTTTTTTTTGATGTAGCATGAGATGAAATTTGAAAAATATATAAATAAATACTATATATGAATGAGTATTTTATGATATATGAGCCAAAATGTGCAAATTGTAAAATGAAATAAATGATGTTGATGCTGAACTCTTAATCAGACTATGTTTAAGGGGTTATATGCTTTTGTTCTTTGAACCTTGCTTCTGAGGGTTATACGTAGACTTTTGTTTATTTTTTGTACCCTACCTATGGAAGTTATACATAAGCTTTTCTTTGTTTTGAAACCTTATATGCTTTGAATTTATTCTATAAAGGTTAAATATGGTAATTTAATGGACATACTTGATCAAAGTTAAATGAGGTATTCTATATTCTTAGCTCTGTTACAAGGATTATATGCACCTATAGTCTTATAAACTAATGAGTTATTACAATAATTATTGAAATATAACTCTAAGATGGTTTATAAGAATTGTATAAGCAAAGTCGAATAAAGAATGATTCCTTATTCTATATGTGCATTATATAAATTGTGAAAGTGAATAGAAACTACTTTTTAAAATTATGTACAGCATTGATTTCTTTAAAAAAAGGATTATATGAGATTATATATTGTACTGAATTCTTAAGTTTTATTTATGAAAATTCTTTTTTTGAAAATATTAGTATGCTATGCATGGATTTTCATATAATATATGTCTATATTATGCATTGATATGTATTTTAAGATATTTATTACTAAACTTTTTTTATTGCTCTAATTATGGATATGTTTGCTTATAAAGCTTGAGGTCATGCTCCTTTTGTTTCTCTTTTCCAAGGCTTAAGATATAGGAAGGTATGGGTAGAAGTTAGACTATAAACTTGATGTGAGTTTAGTTTTAGATGAATAGATTGATCATTTTGATTCGAAGAAATTTTCAATTATTATGGATGGATCGTTGTAAATAATCAAGGATTTTATAATTGTGGTCATTGATTTACAATTGTTTGGAATTGAAAAATTTTAGAAAAAATATATTCAAGTTACTATTAGTTAATTATAATGTTAATTTAAAATCAATACCTTGCATACTGTGAGATTTAATCTCATGCCTATACAACAAATTATCAGATTCTTCGGCATAGGCATTGGTTCAAAGAGTTGTTTTTTAAACCGATGTCTTTTGGCACCCGTTTAACAAAAAGAGGATGGGAAACAAAGGTTTTGCAAAAATGGTGTTAAAATGAAATATCATTTCAAATGGCGTTTTCCACTTTCATCTCACCCCACCTCGCTTCGCCGCATCAGCAGAAAGCTTCCACAGGCGTGGCGGTGACCCGAGTTGAAAGGACCACTTCAAGTGGTGCTTTCTAGTGCTGAAAGCGCCACACCGAGTGGGTGCTTTTCTCTTTTTTATTACTTCAAGCATTGGACTTACAGTCTACTCCCGAGTGCCCAATTAGCGAGTTTTTCCTCCCCAAGCCACCGAGCAATCTTCCCGTGACGCCTTCCAACCGGACGATCACGTTTCTCCTCCCCAAGCCACCGAGTTTTGCTAATCAGAGCCAGCATCCTCTACTACCGATCTTCACTGACATCAACCGGATGGGTTCAGTAAGATGATCTTGGAATGCCCTTTGTTTCATGAAATATTTAGTGCATAAACATTAGATTTTCTCATTTATTTGGTAGAGGATGGATGCCACACTGGTGGGTTTCGATTCTGAACAAGATTCCTTCATGCATGGATGTTCACTACAAGTAAATTAGAAAATGTCTGAAGAAAAATGTCTTTAAGAAAGTCTGGTGGGTTTGATTTATCTAGTGCAGCTCCATGTTCTTCCAATGTGTAGCCAAGATGCAACTATCAATCGTTTAGAAAATGCCTAAAGAAAAATAACAAGTCACTATCTTTTACTAACAGAATTTGTTATTTATATACTAAATACTACTAAAATATATGCATATTTAAATTTTTATTTGTTTGTAGCTGATCTGAGATAAATTTTGATCATCTTTTTTTAGATGAAAACTGTAAGAGTTCTACTCTATTGTGATGGATCAATTGAATATGGCTAAGAAGGGATACATTATAATCAACCTCCATGTAAATGTTTAAAATTAAATATAAAAATACATTTTGCTGAGTTGGTTGATCGGATACATACTGTTCTAAAAATTTTAATACAAAGATATATTGTCAGATTGATGTGGAGATCTCCAACATTTCATCAAAAATATGTGCTTCGTCCAATTGAGGATAACGATGATGTGGAGGACATATTGACATTTTCCTTAAAATTTTTAGAATATCGGTATATTAAACTATATGTTTTCAAGGATGATGTTCTAAAGCCATATAGTGTTGGTCATATAGAGGATGCTCAGGACAGTTCTCCTATAGTCCAACAGCAGAAATAGGTTAGGACTCTAGTGAATTTTTTAGTGATTGAAGGATTTATGCTAGCAGTGCAGAGTTATGATGTGGTAAACAATCAGTTCAACACTAATAGTCAGAATGGAGCCAGACGAGAGTGCAGATGATGACTATTGGCCTGAACATGATGACTCAGATGACGAGCAAAATGAAGATGAAGAGTCGTATGGAGATGATTTGTTCATGACATTGGCTTTAGTTTCATTCCTGTATATAGTCATCCAGAACCTATTCCAACTCAGGTACATGATCATCAAGCCTTTGCATATGAACAAGTACCAAAATTTTATAATGAGTTGAATTTACATGATGGCGATGTGTTAATACTCTAAGAGAGTTATCCTTCAATTCTTAATTTTGGAATCCATCAATGACTGAGTTTGCTAAAGGATTGTTCTTTACTACTAAAGATGAACTGAATAGAGCATGTGAAATGTATCACATCAAGAAGCATCGCACATATAATGTAGTGGAGTCAAAGAAATCATTATGGTCTATGAAATATGCCTCTTCAAGTACTGCCCAAAGTTGTCAATGGAGGTCGCGTGCTACAAAGTTGAAGAAGCATGGATTTTTTAAGATCATAAGGTATGATGGGTTGCACTCTTGTTTATTCAGTAATTTAACCCCGGATAACAAACGTATTAATTCTTGAGTTATTAGCTATGTTGTTCGACACATTGTGGAGAAAGATCCAAGTATGAATATTGAAGCTATTATAGCAACTATTACAGAATAATTTCACTATACAATGTCATATTCCAAAGCATGGCATGGAAAGCTGAAGGCATTAATTGATATATTTGGCGAATGAAAATTATCATATGCAAAGCTTCCTAAATACATGCTTGCACTATATAATGCAAACTCTGGAACAGTAGTATGTTGGGATTTCTATAGTGAAGTCCTAAATTATATATTCTGAGCATTTCATCCATCCATTAAGGGGTTTCGATATTGTCATCCGTGATTTCTATTAATGGAACACATCTTTATGAAAAGTTTAGGGGGAAGATGCTCATTACAACAAGCATTGATACTGATAATAGGATATTTTCACTGGCCTATGCAATTGTAGATGAAGAGTGTACTGCTAGCTGGAGCTGGTTTTTGTTGAGGCTTAGGAGGCATGTTGTGAAAGATAGAAATGGCATTTGTCTTATTTCTGATCGACATCCAGGTATACTAAGTGCCATAGCTAATAAAATTGGATGGCCTCCACCAAGAGCTTATCATCGGTACTGTTTGAGACATGTATGCAGTAATTTTAACTTAAGATTCTCAAATATTTAATTGAAAAGAGTAGCATAGAAAGCAGGGAGCAAACATCAGCTTTGAAAGTTTAACTTTCTGATGGAAAGGATTAAAAGAATCAATGCAGAAGCTTGGACTTGGCTATCAAAGTTGGAGCCGAAGAAGTGGACATTGGTATATGATGGGGGCTTTCTCTATGGTATTTTGGCAACAAATCTCTTGAAGGTTTTTAATAGTGTGTTGAGAGGAGCTAAAAATATGCCAATTACGATGTGTGTTCAAATGACATTTCATCGTCTCGTTAAGTATTTCAATACGAGATGCGTGAAAGCCTTCAGGTATGTACGAGAGAACTGTAATAACTTCTTCACTCCTCATGTTTCGATTAAGGTTGCTGAAGGTCAGGCCAAAGCTAATGAGACAGAGTAACAGATACAACAGGAAAAAAGCCACTTATGAAGTTGTGACAAGGAGAAATAGTAAAGCTCTCAGGGGTGAAGGCAACGTTCAAAATGTATCACTCAGTGACCATATTTGTTCATGTAAAAAGTGAACAATATATAAATATCCATGTACACATATCTTAGCAGTGTGCCAGGAGATTAGCATAGACTCAACACCTCTTGTTGATGAACTATATAGTATTGGCTCCTACATTAATGCATGGGGTGGGAAGTTCAACCCGGTACCATACGAAGACTACTGGATGGAGACGCCATTCACGTGCATACCTGATCGGGATCGTCTTAGGCTGAAGAAAGAAAGAAAGCCAAAGTTAACCCGGATCCCTAATGAAATGGATAAGGTTCAGCCTAGAAGAACAGGTCGATGTACTATTTGTAGGCAAATGGGTCATTCTAGGCGACGTTGTCCTAATGTAACTGCTGGACCTTCAGGAACAATTTATGTACTCTTAAGTTAATTGGGCATTGTTGTGCTGATGATGCATTTTCTTTGTAAGAATGACTTGATTTTATTTCATTAATGGGCAGCTTGAATATATCTGTTTGATGTCATCTTGGGACATGTTCAAATATGGTGTACAGATTTTGTTCCATTCATTTCATGGTTTTATCGAGTTCTTTAATGTTAATGAATAACATTCCTACAGAGGGCATTGGGATACAGCTGAAATGTATCACTCTGCAGGCATGTGTATTATTTTAGGAATTGATACATCACTCTACACCTTTCTTTCATATCCATTTCAATTGCCTACACTGCCCTCTTATTATTATTACAGCAGGATCTGTATTGGCAGGTGACTACCAACAACTTTCCCTTCTCTTTCAACAAAAAGAGTGGAAATGGGGGTGCTAGGTGTTTCTAAATTGAAAGTGCCACTCCAATTGGTGCTTTCAGTCTGAAAGCGCCACTTGGAGTGGCCCTTTTAGTTCCCATTTATGATGTAAACACGAGCTTCTATTTTAAATATTGAGATGTGATCATCTTACCATAGTTCTAGCTTCTTAATCAGAGCACAATGTTATCAAATCGCAGGCAGCCCTATGAAAGTTCATTGTCTAAAAAATCATTACAAGAATAATTTTACTTCAATAATTGAAGACTCATAGGTTTCCATAGACTGAACAACAAGCTGCCCTGGATGTAGATAAGCATAACAGCAACAAATCACTTCAATAATTGGAGTGGCACTTTCAGCTACCACCATGCCATTAGCACGTAACCTTTACAAATTAACTAACTCAAACTTGAACCACTAACCATACAAACTGCAAGTCTATGTTCCTACACAGAAGAAATTTTCAGTTACAAAGGAATTTATGTATCAAGTTCTAACTATTGCAACATAGACAATCATTTAAAAGGAACATTTTGACAAGAGAAGAGATACCCACTCTATACCAAAACTCTACCGAAACTCAACCGATACTTGACCAAAACTCAACCAAAACTGTACCAAAACTCAATCAAAACTTGATCGAAACTGAACTGAAACTCAATCAAACTCACGTCATCTAAAATTATATCATCTCACAAGCATCAAATATCATCGCATTAGCATAATAACGCATACTCATCAAAATTTATATATCTGATACATAAAAAAAGAAAATTTATAATATTTGGTTTGAGAACAATAACCTAGGCAACCTAGGTTCCACATCCACATCTAGAAGGTCGACGAATACGTCCAGTCCGTCACCTATAGGTCGCCATCGATGGAGGGCTCTCATCACTCACTTGAGATACCCCCTCTTGCGTGGGGGTCATGGTAGGATGAAAAATATCAGGCATATCAGCGTTCCCATGCGACCGAATGACATCCTCACAGATCTCAGTGATATTCCGCATCAGCAATGTCATCAATGCGATATGTAGTGTGATCTCGACTGGCAGATGTACCCTCCTTGGCATCCCTCTTATACGAATATCTGTGTACTAATGGGGATCGCATGCAAGAAGGCGATGGTGTATAATGAAATATCTCCATCATTGGACCAAGATCAACTCGTGTAGTCTTCGACCCTTCTGGGTAGAGTGCCACTGCAGGTGTGCTCCAAATGTGCTGATGTCTAATGACAGACAATGTACCATCATACATTGCCTTCATGCTCCTCAAAATCTGTAATCGCTCATCTCTACTGGGGTAAATATAGCCCACTCAACCTCCAAAGTCAAATGTTGAAACCTCTATGCTGCATATAAAATGACAGCAAAAAATTCATATGAAAAGATAAAGTTGAAAGAAAAAGATATTAATTTTTATTCTTAAAATAATACCAGAAACTCAAATAAAGTTCCCTCCCCTTCGTAGCCCTTATACGATACTCAAAACGGTTTACACATATTCGGGTGATACTTCTAAACTAGGCCATGTAATCGGATGAAAGTGAGACTCCCGCTACTATAGGCTCTCTCATAGTAATATGCTGACGCCATGCATTCCATATTACAATATGAGTCCCATGCATGATGTCCCATGCAGCATTTGTCCTTTCCCATCGATCAATGTGATGAAGCTGTACCGACGTATCGCATGACATGATATCGACTGACGACATCCAAATTAACGAAATACTTGGTCTGGTAAATACCACTCGACTACATCAAAATATATAAGCGGGATCCACGCCATCAAATATCCAAACTGAGCAAGCAGTTCGAAGGTAAAATAGAGATAACCATCGGTGAGTAAGGACACCATATAAACTGCATAGAAAAAATTAATTAATCCATAATCCACATAAACTTTAGAAATAACCCAAAATTGTATTCCATATTGCAAGATGATATACCCGTTGATCACACTATCATCCAACACGTCCAACTGGTCCCTATAAGCACGTAGTGTATGGGTTGAAACATTTTTTAAGTTATATTTTACATGCCATATACCCCTATGGTGCACCTAAGTGCCAATCATTAGCGACAGCGAAAGATCTAACCTTCGGAGTCTCGAGTCTCATGGGATGAAAAATGAGAAATCGTTCCCATGCCCAAATCTGCATGTTCGGATAATTCAAAATCTTAGTTAACAATAAAAAACTTTGATCTCAAATATAAGAATACAGTGTTTACCTATAGCAAGGGAGGTATCCTTCGATGTCTGACTGGGTAGGGCTCATTGCATGATATAATGCTCTATATAAACAGCAACTGTAGTCGATCCCTAACTAAGAGTAGCAAATGCCTCCAAATCTTCCAAAAATGGCACGTACATCAACTTCACTAAATAACTAGAGATATCCGAAAGGATCACTCCACCAATGATTCGAAGAAGTTATCCCCTCATGAACTGCTGGACAACCTCGTCATTCACATCTTCATCCAAGTGAAGGTCGCGATAGAATTGATCAAAGAATCCTAAACGAAAATGGCCTTTCAAAAATGCATCAACAGAAGGTTCGACACATAATAACCTTCCCAATATAGCCTACCACTGCTGGATAGTATAGCGCAGATCTAACCCAATAACTGTGGAACCATCAATCTGAAGGCCATTCAAAATACTGATATCCGATATATGTGGGTCTCTTACTGCCATCTCTCAATGAGCGCAGAAATAAGGCCAATATCCAGTCGAATCTAGCCTATCCGATATATGCCAAACATGCCAACATGATCTAAGTATTATTGCACTCGTGGGTGTGACATGCCCGGTGTCTTTTTTTATATATGCGTGTCATGCGATGGCATTGGAGCACCGGTAACTCCTATAAAAAAAATTGCAATGATATGTCAATATTAACATAAACATATGACAACTAATTAAGAACCATCGATCAATAATACACTCCTCGCTCTCAAATATGTTGGTTGATCTATGTAACCGTTACAAAATAAGAATACTGGGATTACGAGGCCATGGATCTAAAACATTATGAGTCATGTCTTAATAATCTAACAAAACAAGTTAAAAAAATTATAACCTATCTGATGATCAAACAAACTTCATTCTATTATATTCATAGAACAAGAGGAAGTGGCACACACAATATAAGAATTAAATATTGTAACTTGTAAATTAAATATTGCAACTATAGCAGGCATATGGATATAGTTCAACAATAAGCTCAAGCAACAAATAATATTAGTTGATAATCACAGTGCATTAACAATATCTTCACACCACTCGTGCTGTGTTCTACTGCTTGCAACTGCCAATTGAACTACTAGCAACGCGAATCACCAGATGCTTCTCTTACCTCAGATGTGGAAACTGGATGCAGTGTTTGTCTCTCCAAAGTAATAGTCGTATAGAAAGCTGCGTTATCTACTGCCAAATTTGCTCGTCTTTCTCAATGACAATACCAATGCAGCTCAGAGCGCCCAACTAGCGTGACCCAAAATTTCCACTGCAGTGCAAAGATCTTGTATGCGATGGTTTGCTAAAATTTAAATAGAAAGGAAGCTGGAAACAGCCTACATTGCTAACTCAGGCATTGTAGTAACCCGGTTCAGATGAACCAAGTTTGGTTCAGATGAACCAGGCTCTAGACTGTTGGTTTTCCCTGGCTGACACTTCACTCCAGGTGAAGCATTTAGTCTTCGAAAAACTCCCGATCCGAGGCATCGCACAGGTGATTATATTGTGAAGGAGGAGGACTCCTTCCCTGATC
Organism: Calamus simplicifolius; assembly: GCA_900491605.1. Taxonomy (NCBI): domain Eukaryota; kingdom Viridiplantae; phylum Streptophyta; class Magnoliopsida; order Arecales; family Arecaceae; genus Calamus; species Calamus simplicifolius. The sequence goes on along the minus strand of UESW01004431.1, from coordinate 615,438 downwards.
CTGGCGCGCATCATTCTCAGGTATGCCCCCCTGCCAGAGAGAGAGAGAGAGAGAGCCTGAGAGAGAGAGAGCCTGAGAGAGAAAGAGCCAGGAAGAGAGAGAGAGAAAGAGAGCCAGAGAGAGAGAGGGCCTGTGGATTGGCCAGTGACCTCCATCGGAACCGGGCGGGCGTCCGGTGGAGGTCCGGCAGGCCCTGGTGGCCGGCCGAGCCATCGGCACCGTGCGCACAGTGCGGAGAGAAAAAGAGAGAAAGAGAGGGAGAGAGAGAAATTAAGGAGAGAGAGAGAGGGGGAGGCCGGCCGCGGCGGTGGTCGGCTCTGGTCCAGCCAACGGCGGCCGGACCGGCCCCAATTTGGTCGGAATCGATGCCGGCACGGTGAATTTCTTGCGGAGCAGGAAGAGAGAAAGAGAGAGGGAGAGAAATTGAGAGAAATAGAGAGAGGAAGGAGGCCGGCCGCCGCCGCGGCCGGCTCCGGCTCGGCCTTCGGTGACCAGGCCGGACGGAATTCGGCCGACGGGCCCTGGCCGCCGGCCGGAAGCTGTCCCCTGTTTCGGGCAAACAGGGGAGCAGGGGATGGATTGGCCATGGGCCGGATGGGCCGGCCTAGTCTGGGCCTTTTGGGCCGTGCAGCGAGCAGTTTTGGGGCTAGTTTTTGGGCCCCTTAACGGGCTGAGATTAGCAAAAAATTATATGGCTAGAATCTGGGTTAATTCTAGTTTCTTGGGGTATTTTTACTTCCCCAATTGGGTGTGTATAGTGGGAGATATTCGAGCCCAAGGTCGGACCCGTGAACTAGTCTGGGTAGGGTCTTAAGTGTCATTTTATTAATTAGATTTCAGTGAATTAATTATGTACATTGATCCTGTAGGTGCCCAGACATCTGATTAGTTGGTGCATCATTTGGATTTTGCGTAGGAGGTAAGTAAGACTATTATGCAATTTAATTATTTAATTGATAAATTGAGTATATACAGTTTGCATGCATTTTATAAATAAGAAAAAAATAGAAATTATCTAAATTGTCTATGTAGCATGGAACTGTGGATTACAAATGAACAATTATATGATTATAGTGATTGGTAATATTGTAAGAAATGATTTATTGATGTATATGCCAGAATGTGATTGCCTGTACGATATGTTTGTATTGAGGTGACTATATGCATTTCTAGTACTGTCCAAACCACTGTGAGGTAATGTGAGATACAGATGCATGATGAATTATGATGAAAATGTAAATAGATTTATATGGGTCACCGCGGTTCTCTTTACTATGGCCCCACACATTGTAGATGTGTTCTATTGATTTATGGCCACACACACTGGAGATGTATTCTGTTATGATATGGCCCCACACATTATAGACGTGTTCTGTTATGATATGGCCACACACACCGTAGAGTGTGTTCTGTTATGGTATGGCCCCACATGTCTTACAATGTGTTCTATTTGATTTTCATATGGCCACATACATCGTAGAGTGTGTTCTGTTATGGTATGGCCCCACACATCGTACAATGTGTTCTATTGATTTTATATGGCCACACATCTGAGGATGTGCTCTGATTGAGGTATTGCAGGGCCGTGGGACACATAGGAAATCTATAATTACATAAACAGTGAGTTTGCTAGAATGCATATCCTGATGCTTATCGAATGTTCAATTTATGTTAAGTTGACAAGATGCATATGTTGATGGCATGTTAAATATAATTCAAGTATGATATGATTGTATAATAGGCTTACTTATTGAGTGTAAACTCATTAAACCTTCACAATGTTTTTCAGAGCCTCAGGGTTGATGATGGATGTTCGGAGTTGATGGAGCTTCTAATAAATAAAATAAGAACCATTGCATTGGTGTAATCCTATTATGTTTGTGTGTAGGGCTTGTTGTAGCCCAACTTTATTAGCATGACTTGGGTGTAGGGTTTGAAACCCAAAACTTATAACTATCATTTGTATTATGGTTGGTTTTCATATTTATTGCACATTTGAATCGTATATCAAGATTTTTAAGATGCCTTGCGTGCCCGGCACGCGGCGGGTTGTCACCCTAGCCCAATATTTGGGTCTGGGGCGTGACAGCTTTAGTGGTATCAGAGCCTAGGTTATTGACCTTAGGATCACATATATGATGACACCCTAGGCAAAAAAATAGGTTGACATTGAGACAATTATCACTTTATATGAATTTCAAACCTTATGTTTTGGGAGCCTGATATGAAAAGTTTGATCATGATTTTATAATAACTAATTTATCAGGAGATAGTAATGGCTCGCACTAGGAGCCAACAAAATGATGAGGGCTCCCAGGTTGGAAATGTTGGTCAACCAGGAGGTCAGGATGCTACTGGAGGTGCTGCCCCTGTCAACCCTGTTGGGACTGATCATCAGTGACTCCAGACCGAGATGCTTCAGGTTCTATCGGGTATGGCACAGTCGATGCGGGACATGCAACAACAAATTCTTCAGGCTTTTCCTCTCAGTCTGCCATTCCTGCTCCGTAGACTCAGCCTACTCCCACTGTTCCGCAGAGTCAGCCTACCCCTATTGTCCCGCAGACGCAGCCTGCTTCCACTATGCCACAAACTCTATTTGTCCCTCCTGCTCCATAAATTCAGTCCACTGTACCTACTACTCATTTCACACCATTGACCCAGCCTACTCCACCTCAACCCTGGGTAGGGATTGGCCGTAGCTTTGCAGATTTCAAGAAGTTTGCCCCTGCTCCTTTCTCTGGTTCTAGCAACCCTATTGATGCTGAGAGATGGGTGTGATATGGAGAAGGCTTTTATGGCCCATGGTAGCCAGGAGTTGGAGCGGATCAGATTTGCTACTTATCTTCTCCAGGGGGAGGCTTATGACTGGTGGCTAGTTGAGGAGCAGCGTCGGGGTGGTCAGGTTATGTCTTGGGGAGAGTTTAAGAGATATTCTTTGACAAGTACTTTCCCAGGAGTGTACAAAGGAGGATGGAATCAGAATTTCTTAAGTTGGAGCAAAGGAATCTTTCTGTGGCCCAATATGAAGCTGAGTTCACCAGATTGGCCCGCTTTGCTCCAAGTATTGTGACTAATGAAATGGCCAAGATCACCATTTTACAGAGGGGTTGCGACCCAGACTGATGCAGGCAGTCAATGCATTTGAGCTTCATTCCTATAGTGCTGTGGTGAATAAGGCTTTGGTAATTGAGAGAGATATGAATACAGTTCAGAGGGATTGGGAGCAGCAGAGGAAGAAAAAGGGGCCTATTACGGGCCAACCCCCAACCCAGGTCAGGAAGAGAGGTGCGCAGCAGGCCCCAGCAGGACAGAGGAATAGAGACACACGTTGCCTTCGCTATGGGAGTTTTCACCCAGGAAGGCCTTGCCGTGGTGTCGGGTGCCTGCTACCTCTGCGGGAGGACTGATCATAAAATGGCTACCTGTCCCCTTCAGAAGACTCAGCAGCCCTCTTCTAGTCAAGGGTTGTTTCAGCAGCAGCAGCCACAGAGGACCCAGGGTAGAGTCTTCAACCTCACTCAGCAGGATGCTGCCGCTTCTAATTCTGTGGTGACAGGTAAACCATTTAAATACATACCTAGTATAATACCTTTTCTAGCGCAATGTATTGGTAATTACTAGAATATTAGATTAAATGTTAAATCTTTGATGTTAAAACAAAATTTACTTATATCCAGGAATGATTAAAGTTGGCACTGCGTATGCTCAAACACTTATTGATCCGGGTGCCACGCATTCATTTATATCTGACACCTATCTTAGCAAGAATACATCATTGACACCTGAATCTCTAGACCATGAGTTGCTCATTGCCTTTCCAAATGGTGATATTATGAAAGTTGGCACAGTATGCAAATCCTGCTTGATTATCATTGAGGATATGAGATTATATGCTGATCTTTTTGTCCTTCCATTGAAATTCTTTGATGTTATCCTTGGCATGGATTGGTTAGCCTCCTATCATGCTTCAGTAGACTGTTTCAGGAAGATTGTCAATTTCAAAATTCCAAATCAGTCTGAATTTAGTTTTACTGGGGGTCAGTCACATCTAGCCTGTGTTCATTTCAGCGCTACAGGCTAAAAAGTATTTATTGAGTGGTGGTCAAGGATTCCTTGCTGTTGTTAAGGATCTTCAAAAGGAGGAGACCAAGTTGGAGGATATTCCTGTAGCTTGAGAATTTCCTGATGTTTTCCCTAATGAATTGACTGATTGCCCCAGATCGGGAGGTTGAATTCTCCATTGACTTAATTCCTGGAACTGGGCCTATATCCAAGGCTCCTTACCGCATGGCCCCGGCTGAGTTAAAAGAATTGAAAGATCAGTTGCAGGAGCTCCTAGATCGGGGATTTATCAGACCCAGTGTTTCCCTTGGGGTGCTCCAGTTCTATTTGTTAAGAAGAAGGATGGCAGTCTTCGGCTATGCATTGATTATCGAAAATTAATAAGGTAACAGTGCGGAATAGATATCCTTTGCCGAGGATTGATGACTTGTTTGATCAACTCCAAGGAGCCCGAGTATTCTCGAAGATTGATCTCAGGTCAGGTTACCATCAGCTTAAAGTCAAGGAGGGAGATGTGCCTAAAACAGCATTCAGAACAAGATATGGCCATTACGAATTTTTAGTGATGCCATTTGGATTGACTAATGCCCCGGCAGCATTCATGGACTTGATGAATAGAATCTTTAAGCCATATTTGGATCAGTTTGTGGTGTCTTCATTGATGATATTTGATCTATTCTAAGAGTCACAGGGAGCATGAGGATCACTTGAGGATGGTGCTGCAGATTCTTAGGGAGAAGAGGCTCTATGCCAAGTTGCAGAAGTGTGATTTTTGGTTGGACCAAGTAGCTTTCTTGGGTCATATAATCTCTATTGACGGCATTTCTGTGGACCCAAAAAGATTGATGCTATTATTAGCTGGTGCAGACCTTCCAATGTGGCGAAGTCAGAAGTTTCTTGGGACTTGCTGGGTATTACCGTAAATTTGTGGAAGACTTCTCTAGCATTGCTCTACCTCTAACTCGCTTAACCCAGAAGCGAGTAAAGTTTGATTGGACAGAGGAGTGTGAGAAAAGTTTCCAGGAGTTAAAGCAGCGATTAGTGTCAGCTCCCATCCTTGTTCTTCCACAGGATCTGAGGGTTTTACACTTTATACTGATGCCTCTCGAAGAGGATTGGGATGCGTTCTGATGCAGAGTGGAAAGGTGATAGCTTATGCCTCTAGACAACTGAAGCCTTATGAACAGAATTATCCTACTCATGATCTGGAATTAGCTGCGGTGGTTTTTGCTTTAAAGATTTGGCGGCATTATCTCTATGGGGTGTCGTGTGATGTGTATACAGACCATAAGAGTCTAAAATATATCTTCACACAGAAGGAGCTCAATTTGAGGCAGAGGAGGTGGTTGGAGCTTCTGAAGGACTATGATCTGAATCTGCATTATCATCCTGGGAAGGCTAATGTTGTGGCTGATGCCTTGAGTAGGAAGACCTCTTCTGAGTTAGCTGCTATGCTTACCTCCCAGCCTCACATTCTGAAGGACCTCGAGAGGTGGGAGATTGGACTGAGAGTACAGCAGTCTGATGGACTTGTTGCTGCACTTATTCTTCAGCCGACTCTTGTTGACAAAATTAAGTCCTCCCAGATGGAAGATCCAGATCTTCAAAGAATTAAGGTTGCTGTTCAGTCAGGAGTTCAGAGTGGATTTTATGTAATGGATGATGGATCCCTGAGATTTGAAGGCAGACTTTGTGTACCTAGCAATGAGGAGTTGAAAGCCGAGATTTTGAGGGAGGCTCACTACTCTCCCTATACTGTTCATCCTGGTGGTACTAAAATGTATAGAGACTTAAAGAAGAATTTTTGGTGGAAAGGTATGAAGAGGGAGATTGCTCAGTTTGTGGCCAAGTGCTTGGTATGTCAGCGAGTGAAGGCCGAACACCAAAGGCCTGCGGGACCCCTTCAGTCTCTGATGATTCCTCAGTGGAAATGGGAAAAGATTACTATGGATTTTGACTGGTTTGCCCAAAACTCCCAGGAGTAATGATGCAGTTTGGGTTATTGTGGACAGACTGACAAAATCAGCCCACTTTCTACCTTTCAGAGTTGGAGTCTCGAGTGATAGATTGGCTAGCATGTATATTGAGCAGATCGTGAGACTTCATGGTGTTCCTGTCTCTATTGTATCTGACCGGGATACCAGATTTGTATCACAGTTTTGGAAGAGCCTTCATAAGGCCTTGGGGACCAAATTAAACTTTAGCACAGCTTATCATCCCCAGTCTGATGGACAGTCAGAGAGGACCATACAGATTCTGGAGGACATGTTGCGAGCCTGTGTGATGGACTTGGGTGGGGCTTGGGATAATCACTTACCTTTGGTGGAATTTGCATATAATAATAGTTACCAAGCCAGTATCCAGATGGCTCCATTTGAGGCTTTGTATGGTAGGAGGTGCAGATCTCCTTTGTGTTGGGATGATGTGGGGGAAAAAATTGCTAGGCCCTGAGCTGATCCAGCAGACAGTTGATAAAGTGCATTTGATCAGGGAGCGTCTTCGTACAGCTCAGAGCAGGCAGAAAAGTTATGCTGATGTCAGAAGAAGGGAGTTAGAATTTCAGGTTGGGGATCATGTATTCTTAAGGGTATCACCAACCAAGGATGTGATGAGATTTGGGATTAGAGGAAAGCTTAGTCCACGCTATATTGGACCTTTTGAGATCTTGAGCAGAGTTGGGGAGGTTGCATACAGCTTAGCACTGCCTCCGATTTTATCTGGTGTTCACAATGTATTCCATGTATCTATGCTGAGGAAGTATGTTTCAGACCCCAGTCATGTTATAGCTTATGAACCTATTCAGTTGAGGAAGGATTTATCGTATGAGGAACATCCTATGCGTATCGTGGACCGCAAAGATCAGTACTGAGGCGCGTACCATTCCCTATGTCAAGATACAATGGAGTAATCATTCTGAGAGGGAGGCTACTTGGGAACTGGAGGAAGAGATGAAAAAAGTATCCACAATTATTTGAAGGTAATTTATCTATCTTAGATTGTTGACTTTTGAGATTTATTGTATACCAATTTCGAGGCCAAAATTTTTATAAGGAGGGGAGGATGTAGTAACCCGGTTCAGATAAACCAGGTTTGGTTCAGATGAACCAGGCTAGACTGTTGGTTTTCCCTGGCTGACGCTTCGCTCTAGGTGAAGCGTTTAGTCTTCGGGAAACTCCCGATCGAGGCATCACACAGGTAATTAATTGTGAAGGAGGAGGACTCCTTCCTTCATCTGGCGCGCATCATTCTCAGGTATGCCCCCTGCCAGAGAGAGAGAGAGAGAGAGAGCCTGAGAGAGAGAAAGAGCCGGGAAGAGAGAGAGAGAGAAAGAGAGCCAGAGAGAGAGAGGGCATGTGGATTGGCCGGTGACCTCCATCGGTGCCGGGCGGCGTCCGGTGGAGGTTCGGTCAGCCCTGGTGGTCGGCCGAGCTGCCGGCACCGTGCGCACAGTGCGAAGAGAAAAAGAGAGAAAGAGGGAGAGAGAGAAAATTAAGGAGAGAGAGAGAGGGGAGGCCGGCCGCGGCGGCGGCCAGCTCTGGTCCGGCCAACGGCGGCCGGACCGGCCCCAATTTGGCCAGAATCGATGCCGGCGCGGTGAATTTCTTGCGGAAGCAGGAAGAGAGAAGAGAGAGAGGGGAGAGAAATTGAGAGAAATAGAGAGGGGAAGGAGGCCGGCCGCGGCGGCGACCGGCTCCGGCCCGGCCTCCAGTGGCCGAGCCAGATGGAATTAGGCCGGCGGCGGCCTTGGCCGCCGACCGGAAGAGCGGGGGGATGGATTGGCCATGGGCCGGCTGGGCCGGCCTAGTCTGGGCCTTTTGGGCCGTGCAGCGAGCAGTTTTGGGGCTGATTTTTGGGCCCCGTAACGGGCCGGGATTAGCAAAAAAATTATATGGCTAGAATCTGGGTTAATTCTAGTTTCTTGGGGTATTTTTACTTCCCCAATTGGGTGTGTATAGTGGGAGATATTCGAGCCCAAGTCGGACCCATGATCTAGTCTGAGTAGGGTCTTAAGGGTCATTTTATTAATTAGATTTCAGTGAATTAATTATGTAATTGATCCTGTAGGTGCCCAGACATCTGATTAGTTGGTGCATCATTTGGATTTTGCGTAGGAGGTAAGTAAGACTATTATGCAATTTAATTGTTTAATTGATAAATTGAGTATATATAGTTTGCATGCATTTTATAAATAAGAAAAAAATAGAAATTATCTGAATTGTCTATGTAGCATGGAACTGTGGATTACAAATGAACAATTATATGATTATAGTGATTGGTAATATTGTAAGAAATGATTTATTGATGTATATGCCAGAATGTGATTGCATGTACGATATGTTTGTATTAAGGTGACTATATGCATTTCCTAGTACTGTGCAAACCACTATGAGGTAATGTGAGATACAGATGCATGATGAATTGTGATGAAAATGTAAATAGATTTATATGGGTCGCCACGGTTCTCCTTTACTATGGCCCCACACATTGTAGATGTGTTCTGTTGATTTATATGGCCACACACACTGGAGATATTCTGTTATGATATGGCCCCACACATTGTAGACGTGTTCTGTTATGATATGCCCACACATACCGTAGAGTGTGTTCTGTTATGGTATGGCCCCACATGTCTTACAATGTGTTCTGTTTGATTTTCATATGGCCACATACATCGTAGAGTGTGTTCTGTTATGGTATGGCCCCACACATCGTACAATGTGTTCTGTTGATTTTATATGGCCACATATCTGGAGGATGTGCCTGATTGAGTATTGCAGGGCCATGGGACACATAGGAAATCTATAATTATAAATAGTGAGTTTGCTAGAATGCATATCCTGATGCTTATCGAATGTTCAATTTATGTTAAATTGACAAGATGCATATGTTGATGGCATGTTAAATATAATTCAAGTATGATATGATTGTATAATAGGCTTACTTATTGAGTGTAAACTCATTAAACCTTCACAATATTTTTCAGAGCCTCAGGGTTGATGATGGATGTTCGGACTTGATGAAGCTTCTAATAAATAAAATAAGAACCATTGCATTGGTGTAATCCTATTATATTTGTGTGTAGGGCTTGTTGTAGCCCAACTTTATTAGCATGACTTGGGTGTAGGGTTTGAAACCCAAAACTTATAACTATCATTTGTATTATGGTTGGTTTTCATATTTATTGCATATTTGAATCGTATATCAAGATTTTTAAGACGCCTTGCGTGCTCGGCACGCGGCGGGTTGTCACCCTAGCCCAATATTTAGGTATGGGGCGTGACAGACATCCTATCGCTGTGATCAGTGGCCTGCAACACATGCATAAAAAAGAACCAAATCTTAAGCCGACAGATACCATCCTACATGGTCAAGAACTGGTCATAGTGGACGACCATGGCCTTTTGAATTGATTTGAATGGTACCAGCTGAAGATCAATTTAGTGTCCTCAGGGAAAGGAATAACAACTCAAATGAGTCCAATTGCACAGATGGGGAGCTTTGCCCTGGTACCCCACATGGCCAACTGATCCCCTGAAATCTTTTAACAAAGGCAATTGGGTGTGTATAGGTTGTGAGCCCATGAGTTGACATATAGTATATACCAGCCTGTGGAGAATGTCTACATCCAGAATATGAAAATAAGTATAACTAATTCAAGTTCTATGAAGAATATGAAAAATATCAGGTAGTATGGTTCCAAACCAACAACCGGAGGACTACGAAATTGGGAAACTGATCAATTTCCAGAAATTGGGAAACAGATTAGAGAAGAAAAAAAAATATTACCCGAAAGGGAAGGAAGTCTCGGTGGCTAGGCTCATGGAGAATGGACTGAGGGTGGAGTCCACGCAACAATGGCTAGGTTGACTTGTCAAGGCAGAATGGCTGGTCTCTCGGTGGCTTGGGGAGGAGAAATGCGATCGTCCGGATGGAGGGCATCACGAGTGACTCAGGCCGAAGACGAGGATGGATCGCGGAGGACTGGTAATCCGACGAGAGGGGGCAGAGGACTCGCAGCCCGATGAGATGGAGCTTAAACGGAGAGGCAGGCGATGGAGTGGGGTCCTGGGAGCAATGTTGGGCTCTTCGGAGCAGGAGGCTAGGGTTTAAAACCAGGAGCAATGTCGGGCTTCCGGAAGCAGGCTGGTGGGGTTAAAAAACGAGAAAAGCACGACTTGAAGGGCCACTTTCAACTCTGGCCCTGCCACGCTAGCCGAAGCTTTCTGCTCATGCAGCTAAGCGAGATGGAGTGAGGTGGAAGTGAAAATACCAAATATATTTTTTTCATTTTATTAGGTGTTTTTCACTTTAACACCATTTTTGTAAAACCTTTGTTTCTCACCCTCTTCTTGTTAAACCGGTGCCAAAAGACACCGGTTTAAAAAATAACTCTTGGTTCAAAGGCATGACACTTGAATTTGGGAAATGCAAGGGATTGAATTGGCAAAAAAAATGAATCTTTACATTTGTGAAATATGGAATAGTAAATATTATGAAATAAAAAAGTAAATTTCATTTTATGTACTACTTGTAGAGGGAGTGGTTGAGCCAAGAATCTCTTACTTGGCTTGCAATGATCTAGCCACCATGACAAGATTAAAGCTAATTTGAACTCGACTTTATTATATTTATCACTACAAGAAAGTGAGCTTTTTGTGACTAACTTAATATGACAAAATATTTTCATCGCTATAATTTTATTTATAACGATGAAATTAAAATTAAATTCACCGTCATAACTATGTATAATGACGAAATAACTTTTCAATGACGAAATAACTTTTCATCGTTATAATTAAAAATTATCATTAATTTTTTTTCATTATATTACGACAAAATTTAATTATCACCATAATAGGTCTACTAATTACGGCAAAAAAAATTTCATCGTAATAAGGTACGATTTTTTTAAATATTTTTTTTGTTCAATTACGATAAATTTTAAATTCACCGTAATAGGTCTACTTATTACAGCGAAATGTTTTTTCGCCGTAATAAGGTACAATTTTTAAAAAATCTTTTTTTTATTCTAGCAAAATTTAAATTTCACCATAATAGGTCTACTTATTACCGTAAAATATTTTTTTACCGTAATAAGGTATGATTTTTTAAAAAAATCTTTTTTTTCATTCTATTACGGTGAAATTTAAATTTACGGTCTACTTATTACGATGAAATTTTGTTTCGCCATAATAAGGTATGATTTTTTTTTAAATCTTTTTTTTCGTTCTATTAAAATTTAAATTTCACCATAATAGGTCTACTTATTATGGCAAATTTTGTTTCTCCATAATAAGGTACAATTTTTTAAATCTTATTTTTATTTTATTATGGTAAAATTTAAATGTCACTGTAACAGGTCTACTTATTACAGCGAAATATTTTTTTGCCATAATAAGGTATGATTTTTTTAATTTTTTTTATTCTATTATAGCAAAATTTAAATTTCACCGTAATAGGTCTACTTATTACGGTGAATTTTTTTTTTGCCGTAGTAATCCCACCTGCGAAAAGATAATATTCCTCCCCTCCTTTCCCTCTTTTCACTGAAACCCTCTCTCTCCCATGATCTTCTTCTTTGTGAAACCCTAAACCCCTTCTGAGACTCAGTCCGCTGACCCCCATGAGCTCCTCTCTGCCGCCACACCCGGATGTTGGAACCAGAGGAGAAGGTAAATCTGAGACTCCGTTCGTCAACCCCCATGAGCTCCTCTCCACTACCACAGCCCGAACACCAAAATCAGAGGAGAAGGTGAAGTGGATTTCCAACTAAATCTCTTCTTCTTCTTTTATAATCTGTTTTTTTCTCAGAATCTTAGTAATGCTGGTGTTATTTCTTCATATTTGGAGGTTGAAGTGGATTTCCAACATTTGGCTTGTTCCATTCTGAGTGGCTAGAGGATGAAGCCAGTGATTCGGGAGTCGGGACGTTTTGGGTTGGAGTTTGACGCCATTGGAGAGGATTTGAAAAGGATTTAGAGGTTGTTTCGACAAGGTAAGTTTATCTCTTCTAAAGTTGATGCTTTTAAACAAGATTTAATTAGTTGCATGGCACTAATGAGACTCTATTTCCGAATATTTGGATAAGAAGAGTAGCATTTGATTTACTCTTTTTCCTTTTTCTTTTCTTTTTTTTTCCACCGCTGTCATTCTATGCTATGGACGCAGAACCAGTGATATAGAGGGCTTAACGGTTGAAATATTTGACACGGTTGGTTTTAGTTGATTTGCAAGTTTTAAGTTTTCAGGTCAAAAGTTTTCAGGTTTCGGATTATCATACAAAATATTTTTACTTTCGAAGTCCGAGCTCGGGCAGCTTTGCTAAGCACGTCGTGTGGTTTTTTTTGGTTCTTTGTTTTGTGGAGTTTTTGCTAAGCACATCAAGTTTCTGGTCGTGCCATTCTTCTATTAGTTTCTTATCTGGTACTGTAATAGGGATGCAAGATTTCGTTTTCCTCGGGAGCGAACCCGAGCGTTGCAATCCAAGAGAAACACGGCCAGCAGAATTAGCATAGCATTGAAACTTGGGTAGAAAGACCAACGAGTTCATAGGGTAAATGATCCATGCTAGCTCCATCAGATAACATTGTGCTAAGTTTTCAAATATGTGGCCTATGTCTGAGCTTTTGATGAGAGCTGCCTTCGGTATGGTATTTGTGAAGTTAGTTTTCCAGCCAACTAGGGAAGAACAGAGGTAATAGAGACATTTTAGTTTCTCTCTTGAGCATTCAAATATTTAGGGTCCCACATTTTTTTTCCCAAAAAAAAAGAGAGAAAAGTAATAAGTGACTGATTAACATCTAGGAATGCCCATCATTATGAATATGAAAGTAAAATGGAGTTGGTTACCTTAACAAGGCTGCCAAGAAGGATGACTGATTCAACATTTGTAGCCTTGCTGCCATCCAATCCACCCATCACACAAGCATCTGTGAAAACTACATTTGAACATCAAAACTATGAACTGATATGCAAGTCTAAAAACAAAAGAGATCCAGATCAAACAAGCCATTCATTACTGGTGCAAGTGAATGCTAAGCACCTGTTTGCTAATCATTGCATTCTTTTCCTTTTTCTCTAGGTATCATATAGCCAAACCTGATTTGCCTAGATTATAATCAAGAATTCATTCCAGCTGTCTTCATGAATCAAACAATCCGATGCTGGCCAACAACATTTAACAGAACTACTTCAAATTGTCTTGGGCCTAAGTTAACATGCAATATTTAGACTATCATGCCAGCAACAAAATTCAGCAACTACCCTTCTTATTTAATTTTATGAAGTTAAATCAAGATTTTTCTTCATCGAACTAGAAGGGTTAATCTTGTTTATATTCATGAAACAAATCTGTGGTTCATGTTAATATCATGCATATTCATCTAACACAGATCACAATGAGATATGAGATTCCATAGAGATTACATGAGAGAGAGTAACTTTGATATTGGACAGCCACCACAAACTCAAAATTTTGAAACATTCAGTGATCCAGAATTGACCAAATCATTTCCTTTCACAACAAAATCCTAGCTTAGATCCTAACGATCCAACTCCAAAATATGTAGGCTAAAATTCATTACGACCCAACTTCGTTATCAACGGAGCATTGGAAAAACTCCACTGAGTGGTCAGTAAATCTTTAGGATATGATGCCACATCTGGCAGATGTCAATGTGCTACAGCGAGGGTCTCTCAAACGTTGGTTTTAGTTTCCATGTTGTGCCAAGAAACTTACATTCAAAAATTACAAGATCCTAACACCCAACCTTGAAAACTTTCCTTTGGCACATAAAGTCTCTTACAAGATGTCATGAGAATTGGTCAATGGAGAAACATTCAGTACTCAGAGAGACAAGGAGATCTAGTTGCCTGTCCAGCTAAATAAGTCTGGATTTCCCATTTGTCCTATTCGCTACCAAAACCTTGATATTTTGAGTCAATAATTCTGCCAAAAAATCTGATGACTCTGACATCACTTGCCTTCCCTGCAGTTTCGTGTTAGCAAAGCAACCTCCTTTGACCGATGGTAATGTGCTTAAGATATGGAATGATCCACTTCTGATAGAGTCAGTAAACCAATATTGTTTGGCGCATCATGTCAAGAGTCCGTCAATTATAATCTTTACTTGGCCTCAGAAGTTTGACAGCAACTGACTTTTTTTTTTTGGATAATATGTGAACTTTAGAATACTCGGAAGATTATAATCATCTTTTTTTTATAACATCGGCCGTTCTTCTTTCTTATCCCATTAGTGTGACAGAAAATAATTTGATACCACTGTCTTTAATTAATCTTGCTTGTTGCAACATAATGTTCCAAGTTTGTAGTATTACAAAAGTTTCATACTATGGTTATCCTTTTTTGACAAAATTTATTGACTTAAACTATTATTGTTTCTTTTTAGAGAGATCCTGTTGCGGGAGGCGGGAGAAGAGTCATCAAGACTTCATCTTTTGAATACTCTCCATTTTGACAAAAAGAAGAATCAATGGATAAATGAAAGAGCTGAAGATACCCATGTAAGTTTTATCAATTAAAAATATACTATTTTGAATGTAATGTTTTATACTAAAAATGTTGAATTTGTTTCTTTTCATTGTAGGCACAGTTAGTAGAGCGACTTTCCTCACAGTACTCTACAGTAGAACCAATCAATAAGGATGCCACTTTTGAGGAGGTTTTAGGCTCTAGATCTGGTTATAAAAGGGGATAGGGTCCACTACCGAAGGGTACATCGAGAACTAGAGATAGTTCTTCATCTTCTAAAAACTCACAATTAAAGGATGAACTACATGAGTGACGAGACTCATCGCTCGGCAACAGAAGACCATCGAGGATCTAAAGGCGACGATTGATGAGCTCACTACTTACATGCGACAGCTAGTGCCTGGATTTCCTCCTAGCAGATCCCAACATACCTTATTTCCTTCATAGTACATGTATTTTTTTTTAATTATGTATTTTCAAAAACATTGTATATGATGATTTTATTAAAATGAATGAAAATTTTTATTAAATTTTTTATAAAAATTTTAAAGCAAAAAAATTATTTCTAATATCGTTGCTTTAATATTATATAAATTATTATAACATATGCAAAATAAAAAAATTTAAAAAAATTTATTATGGTGAATTATTTTTGCCATAATAGCTGCCTGTTACGGTGAAACTAAGTCATCGTAATAGGTTAGAAGTTATTACGACGACTTAGTTTTATCATAAAAGGAAACTATTATGGTGAAACTAAGTTACCGTAATAGGTTAAACGTTATTACGACGACTTAGTTTCACCATAATATGAAGCTTCGTAATAACGTCTAACCTATTACGGTGACTTAGGTCACCATAATAAGTAGCTATTACGGCAAAACTAAGTCGCTGCAATAGATTTTTATTTAATATATATATATATATTAAAATTTATAATGATGATATATTTTTATCGTAATATGTTGTTTATTGTGACATAAATAATTTTATCATAATAAATTATTACGACAACAACTTATGATTTGGGAATGTATTACGATAATTTTTTACCATCGTAATAACTTATTACGATGACTTTTGTACGTATTACGATAAATTAATTCATCATAACTAGTCATTTTGCTTGTAGTATATATAAAGATGATTCAAGTTCTAAAATATATTCATTTAAAATAATTATGATATTTCAAATTTTAAACTAGCTTTCATAATCCTTTTTCCTTCAATAAAAAAAATAAAATAATGAATCAATTCATTTCATTTTTATGATATTTTCAAAAACATTTTATTTAAATGTTTAAAAATATGAATAACTTTAGCATTTCTCTATACTTGTTTATAATTTTATTCTTGCAAGTTCTTTAAATAATAAGTTAATTTTATTAAGCTACAATTAAAGAGTAATAGTGGTATTTAAAATATAAATTTCATGCTCTAGTATTATATTAAATAATTTATAATTTTTTGCTTTATGTAATATAACTCTTGTTAGATCAGCAATAGAGACCCATGGTGAAATTGATAGAAAAAGCAAAGAGTATTTCTTATTAATAGATAAAATAAAAAGGCAAGTTATAAACTGATATCTAGCAAATTATTATAATTACAGGGCAATGTGTTATTTCTTGAAATTTTTGAAAACATTAGAAAAATATTTCTTTGGATTTTATATTTTTGATACTTTATCATAAACATAAGATAAAATTTCATTTTTTGACATTGTTTAAAATGTCACTAAAATGATGTTGAGGATTATATAATTTTATATAATTTATCATAAATATGAGGCAATTTATTTCCTAGCCTTTTTAAAAATATTACTACAATAATGTTATAAATTCTATGACTACATTCTCATTAGGTAACAAAGATATATATGATAGAAATTAGAAAAGCTAATGATATCTAAGGGTGCTTTAGCTTAAATGAGTACGTTTTATGAATATCTTAGCCTTACTATCTCTAAATTGCCAATACTCTAGCAATAAAGTTGCTATTCTTGTTCATAGATAATATATAGGAATGATATTTTTTATTTTTTTCTTGTTGTTTTGAACGCATTCCTTTCATGGTGAAACAAAATCCTAGTTGCATCATTTTGATCCACTATGCACTCTAATTAGCCAAAAAATTATAGGCATATGAAGAATGTGAAATATAATTATATCTAAGAGAGATTTGTTTTTATTAGTATATCTATAAGAGATATTGAATTAATTAATTTCTAACCTTTTATTTAGATTGTATAATTGCCTATGAGCTTGTACTTTCACTTTCAAGACATCAAATAATGTAGATTCTTTCTAAAAAGAAAAAGAGATCAGATAAATCCTCTTTGTCAAAGTCTTATAAGGAATGAAAATCTCTAAAGATTCGATGCGATGACATGATAAATCTTCCTTAGTCAAATGTCTACCATTTTTAAATTCCTCCTAAATTATTCCTATTGATCCTTCCAAAGATGGTCTTTTCGTCAAATGAAAAATGCAAGGGAAATAACACTACTTTTGCTAATAAATGCTTGATCACCTAACTAGTGTGGCATAATAGAATCTTTTTTGCTTCAATTTGATTTGCTATTGCACTCTCATATAATTTTTTATCTTTTATTTAGATTGTATATTGGCTATGAACCTGCATTTTCACTTTTAGGGTGTCAAATAATATAGATTCTTTCTTAGAAAAATGAGACTATATTCATTCCTAATATGAAGTCTATGAGGTACAAAATGTTTAAAGATTTGGTGGGCACCCTTTAGTCAAATGTCAAGCATCTTTGAATTTCTTTTAAATTGTACCCACTTGATCTTAAGATGATCTTTTCTCCTAATTTAAAATTCTAAAAGCAATAATACTATTTTTCCTAGAAAAGTAACTACTTTTAACAATGCCAATGCATCTTTGATCATTTTTTAGGGAACATGAAACATATAATCTTTATGCATGCATGTGATAGCCATGTATTGCAAACAACAAGTAGCTAAGTTCATTTTATAAGTTTGAAAAGACATCGGCATGCTTATCCAAGGGTCTTGAAAATTTTACAATCTCAAGCATATAATACAGGGATGACGACGTTTTTAAAGTTATTTTTCGACGCTTTTTTAGCGTCGGCAAACGATCATTGCTTTTAAAAGCGTTGGTAAAGAGAGTGAAGAAGAAAATTACCGACGCTTTTGAAAGCGTCAGTAAAAAAAACTATGCCGACGCAAAGTAATTTGCCGACGCTTAAAAAAGCATCGACATCTTCAACGATCCACGTCAAAGGAATCACAGTCCAGTGCAAGTTATAATGGAGGAGGGTTTTGAAAGGAGGAATGAAATCGTAACCACGAGCTTCTCCGCGGCCTCGCAGATCTTATCGACTTTGGTTCCGGACAATCCTTTGATCCCCGTCAAGGTCTGTGATCGGAGGAAATTAGCATCAAAACTGTAGAAAAATTCAAAGTATGTCTTCGGATCGGAAGCAGTGGATCGAAGGAAGAGAAGAACCTTCTTGGTGTGCATCATGAGGCCGTTGCAGGTGTAGTTGCCCACGTCCTGGAGTTTCTTGATGTCTCCGGCATTAATCCCCAGGGAGATCACTGCAGAGATTGCAGCGATCGCATATTAGAACCGAAATGTTAAGAAAAACAAAGCAGAATTCGGCAAAATTGGTACGAAATCTAGGAAAAAGGGAGATCCGATCAAATGGTCAGCGATTAAAATCTAGCTAAATGTCCAAGAAAATCGAGTCCATATGGCAATAATTAATATAAATGGCAGTAGATCCAGGAAGATCAAGATCAAAATGAACTGAGATCGATCTCTTCTTACGTTTGTCGATGGATTCGAAGCAATCGTCTTCCTCTGCTTCTTCTCTGTCCAGCAGCTGGAGCTGGCCTTGCTCCTTGAATCTGACGCCATCGAGAGAGATCAAAGAGCGTGTTATCCTCAGAGATCTCTGGCAAAGAAGAAGAAGAGAAAGAGGGGCTAGGGCGTTGGGGGGGGGGGGGGGGGGGGGGGCGCCTCAGCGTCGCCAAGAAAGGGTTGCTATTCTAAATTTTGTTATAGTGATACTTAAGTATTGCTTTGATTTTTTCTTTTAAGGAAAAGAAATATAGGTGAGCTCTCATACATAAGAGGAACTAAGCTACAATTGAACCATAGCTCAAAGTCCCTCACTCTTCTTGAAATATATATGGATTTGGGAGCTTGGGCATGCATTATGTGCTCGCATGCTATCACACATGCAAAAGAGAGTCTCAATGAAAAGAGTGACACTATTATAAATCAATGACATAATTCTAGATAATAAGCCATTAGTCTTGGAATAAGATTATAATGCTTAGAGAATAAGAACAACAATGCTAATGGCAATAACTACAATAAAGACCACAATACTAGAAACATTGAAATTCAACATCAAAGCCAAGGATCCTTCATAACCATTAATTTAAGTACTAGGATCCTTTTAAAGAAATGAGTAAGATTTCAATTCATCACTCTCATAGTCGACTGTCATTTTTTCTTATTATTCTCATTCTTGCTCTCCTTCGGGGTATTGATTTCTTTGGTAAAGGCTATAAAGTGGCAATTCCTTTATTCTTTGATGACGATGGTTTCAAGTAACCTTTTTGAATGTGCCTTTAGTTGCTCCCATCTTTTTTCTCTTTTTGTGCTTGCTATGCGAACTCATGTGCCCACCAAAGGCTTGTGCATTAGGAAATTCTGTACTACAAATGTTGCATTTGTAGATACGAGAGATGTCTGGGCCAGGCCTAACTTGTCCTAAGAGGAAGGAGTTGATTGCTTCCCAGTTTGGATCCATGGGATTCCTAGAAAGATTTACATATGTTGGATTTGGACCAATAAAGTCTAACAAAGTTTGTGGATCAACATATGGTACTTGATTCTTCAAGTTGATGTAGCCCCTCAATGGAAGTTGTTGTTGCTGGAGATGTTGGGAAGAACACCCATCTATAACATGGTAAGGGTTCTCTTCTAGTTGCTGCTTATAAAGAGGACACCTACCTCTAGCATGATAAAAAAATTTTGCAATGTCAATTGCTGTTGGGGAGGATACCCTTTTAGAAGATAATAAATGTTCTCCTTTGCCAATTGTTGTTGGGAAGAGTAATCATCTGCAACTTTGCAAAATTTCTCATTAGCTATGATTGGGAAGCTTGAGTTTAGAAACTCAGGAAGTGATTTTTCAATCATTTCATATGAATCCTTCGAGCCAATGCAAACTTGAGGTGTGGTGGTGATTGTAGTTGTCATATAGTTAACATAAGATGTGGAAAGGGATGAAGTTGGCAGAAACGAATGTTGGCTTTCAGTGGCTAGAAGGTCAAAGGAATTTTGAGAAACCGAGGCTAAATTTACCATACTAATGACATTGCTTGGCTTGGCTGAAAGAGTAAGCATCGAAGGTTTCATGATGGTAACTTTGGATGATGTGGACTGGATTTGTGTATCGATAGGGGCTTTCTCCATGGACTTTGAGTCTTCTACAGGGCCATCATGTTTGAAAAGAAGCTCTAGTTGGCATGCATGCTCATCCATTAGAAGCGAGTGGTGGATGTTATCAAGGAAGAAAGTGGAAGCTTTATGAGAAAATGAGTGAAATAAGAAGAAGAGAGGAAGGAATGGGCTCAAGGTGAGATTATTGTAAATGATAAAGAGTGGAGGAGTGTTTATATAAGATTGGCCTCAAAATCTTGATATGAACAAGCAGAATAGCGATGAAATATTTTCTAGAAAGTAGATGCTACAATATTAAAAAAAGAAGCTAAAAGATTTCATGGTGACAATTCATGATAAACATGAATTGAATGGAACATTTTGGTGGTTAATTATTTTAGATTCTTCAAGGATTTTTTTTTAGCTATTGACTTACCTAGACAATTTATATTCGGTGGTCAAATTCCTAGGAGTCTATATGGAAAAGAATTAAAATGTAATCTATTGTATAGGATTTGATTCCTTCTATTTCTACATAAAATAATTCAAAATATTATAGAAATTTGGTTCATTGCATTATTTTTTTTTTATCTCTTTTAGAATATTTTAGTTGAGTCATGATGAGTACACATGGCATGCTTACCTCTTTTGATATATCAAGTAGAATGTTACATACTTGCTTTTTTTATCTTAATTATCATGGTGTGAGATCATTAACATGCATCTTTGATGTGATTAGAACAAATAGCAAAAGTATTCAAGAAGATTTTATTTTTGTTTTCCTTTTTATTGATATTTATATATTAGAGCCTTATTAATTTATCTTTACAAAAGGCCTATTTGTTTATACACATATTTGTGTGTTCTATTCCTTTGTTGGTTATTGGAAAAATTAATTTTATTTCTTTTGCACCTATTCTACCTATTTTCTAGCCTACTTAAAATACTTAGATAAACATCATAATTTAATGCAATATTAAATAAATAAATTGATTGATAGGATCAATACCCAATTTCATTTTTTCAAGTAAGTCTAAAATAGTTATTATATATATTGCTATAAATGACATTTAATGTAGCCAATAACCATTTGACACATACTGGTTATATTCCCACTATGATGTGGGTAATGCTTGTCTATATGAGACTAGATTTCCTCATATGAATTCTTTGATACTTTATATATTGATTAGCTAGTAAAATATTGTTAGGAAATTTCAACTATATCACAATAGAAACACTTTTAACTTTCACTATAGAATAAAAATCATATTTAAATAAGCTATATGCATGCAGAAGACATAATATTTTCTTCTTTCTCTCATAATTTTTGGTAGCCTATTTATCTTACTCAGTTAAGCTTGGTGACAATGATTCACTATAGGAAAATCAAACAATGGATTGTATGCTTGCCTCCAAGTAGTTAATACATGGCAATTGCTATTCAAACATTTATTTTTAATATTAAATTGGTTAGCTTTAGAGGGAAGGATCTTTTATTTGTAGCTTGCCATAATTTTGGTCCTTTGGCTATTAATTATTTAGGTTGTAAAATTATTATTTTTAGAATTAATTATTACTATAGAATTATATTTTTCTAAACTCCCAATCCTAACATGGATGGATTTCTTTTTCTTAAAAAAAGTTTGATATATTTGCCAAATGTTTGAAGCAATGTAGCAGAGAAGAAATTTTAGAATTGGTCCGCCTAATTCATGCATTAGATTGATTTGATGGATAATCTAATGGTTGCATCATACCAACATGATGAAATGGTAATTAGAGTTGGAGATATTTGGCATTTTTTCTTTTGTTGTAAAATATTATTTAGTAGACATTTTGTGTTAAAGGCCTTAAGGGTTACCTCATCATTTTGGTTATGTTGAGTTAGTTTCCTCTCATCTTTTCAGAATAATTTATGTAGCTTAACATTTTTTAGGCAAATATGAGATAATTAATGTTAGATCCCAAATTAATTACATACTTAATAACTCCTTAAGATTTTACACATCAATTGAGGCCTTAAGTTCTATTAATTGTATGAAAAACTTGCTATTGCAAAGTAGCAAATTCCAATCAGTATATCTTAGAATTTATCTGGTCTGGCAACAACTTATATTTTATAAAACATTGGTTATTTGACTCGGTCATATTAAGTTAGATCATATGAGAAAGAAAGTCTTTATCAAGGCCCATAAACCTAGCCTTAGCATATAGTTTGATTCTTATGATGGACTAGATTTCTACAAATAAGTTTATATATATTAGGTCCTGGTTTCACTCTTCTCATAATTACAAAATCCTAAAATGGTCCTTAAGAAGTTTGTTGTTGAAGAAAGAGAAGGCCTAACCTATCAGAATAGGGCATGCCCTAAAAGCTATTTGCTTGTAAGTTTAAACATTAGTTTAAAAAAATACAAAGATATTTTATATTCATAATCATTGAACAATATTAGGTTTACTTCTCATGTGGCCTTGGAGCTAGAAAAGAATCCAATTCAGGAATTATCCATTCGGTCAAAGTATTTACCATGGAGAGGATTTAAATATTTTTATTAATGTAGTTAAAGACTTTTATATCTATCAATATTCAAATTAGAGAAACTGATATTCAAAAAAGAACTCATTAAAGAAAATCATGTGACATATGAAATATAAAGCATGATCGCATTGAAAGCTGTACATGAATAAGTTTCAAAGATGACCTTTTAATATTCATACTAGCCAAGATAGTGGGATGGAACATAATTTATAAGATAACTAGACTGATGTGCACCTCTTCAAAGAAGAATAAAAGTTAAATTTAATCCATAAGTGTCCATTGAGCTTAAATTTTAAAGTATCTCCAAACATATTAGAATAAATAATTTAATACACATCAATAAAAAAAAAAGCTTTATTAGCACTATTGACCTCACATTAATTTTGATGATTACAAATAATTAAGTTACTGATGAGTTTGGTATAGAATTTTAATGCAATGCAGGCATATATTAGTCACTAAGATGAAGAAGATGGAATCCAAGCTTCTAAGAAGGTCTTTGGTTCAAGAATGAAAGTTTTGAAGAAGAACAAGGCCAAAGAAGGTTGTTTCAAACTTGAATTAACTGAATTTAAGATGTTTGGGAGATATTCGATGAAGAAATATCAAGACATGAGAGCTAGCACACTTAATTTCATCAAAAACAAAAAGTTGTCATAAGCTTGAAATGAGTTTTTGTGTTTTGAAGCCATTAGCCAACTCTCATGTCAGACTGATGGTCAAAATTGAGTAAACAGAGAGTTTAAAGCCATTAACCTACTTCAATGCCAGCTACTGATGTTCAAAGTGTGAAAACAGAAAGTTTTCTAACAGTAATAATAATCAACTACTGGGCATGTAGTTAGCATGGTAGCCAACTTATGTGGGTCAAATAGAGAGCAAACTAAAAGTAGTTGGCATGATAGCTGGCTACTAGCCCATTAGCCGGCATGGTAGCTGGCTAACCACTGGTGAGCATAGTAATGGCTAGTTTTGATACGTTTCAGTAATGCAATCTTCAATGTAACCATTCCAAATGCTCATAAATGGCTAATTAATGTTCTAATCCTTCAAAAGAATATAAATATAAGTTCAAATGAAGGATTTAATGAGCTTTTGAAGAGATATAGTAGAAAAAAAGAGAGAAAACTAAAGAGAGAATTCAGCCTTCTTTATTTCAAGGAGCTCCTATGCACCAAAGCATTAAAAGCTATTAAAGCTCATTTCAAGACTCCATCCAACAACATATGAAGCTTCTTCAAGTGCTCAAAGATCCATTATTTTAAGAAAAGAAGCTCATTTAAGGATGAGACCTACCAAATATGTAAAGTGCCTTAATTGTTTCATTACTCATATAAGAGTTGTTTTATTGTGAATCTTGTATTGTTATTCAGTTGTTTGAGTTTCAACTTGATTGAAACTTGTGTTGGATGTGCCAAACTCAAAATTGATATTTGTAAGGCTCCTTGTGCCTGGTAAACAAGAAGCTAGCTGGGTTGCTAGGTTTGTAATTGAGAAAACGATTAGTGAAGAAAATTTTCAAGGGTTCTTGGGGAGTGGACATAGGTGTAAGGATTAGCACCGAACCACTATAAATCCTTGTATTTGTGTTTGACTCTTCTTTTGTGCTTATTGCTTACTTATTCTCTTTACTTCACTTTACACTTACACAACTTTAAGAAATTGCAATATTTTAAATTTTTTAAAGAACCCAATTCACCCCCCCTCTTGGGTTGTCATCTGGGCCAACAATTGGTATCAGAGCAGTGCTCATTAGATTTTGATCACACGATCAAGAGCTAAAGATCCAAATGGCAGCTCAAGTTGGATCATTTGCTGAAGGTCATTCTACGAATAGACCTCCACTGTTTAATGGTTCAAATTATTCTTATTGGAAAGCTAGAATGAGGATATTCATTCAAGCTTCTGACTATGAACTATGGGGTGTTATAATTAATGGACCTAGTACACCCACACATGTTATTGATGGCACTATTGTTCCTAAGCCCGAAAGGACTGGAATGATAATGATAGAAAATGGCACAGCTCAATGCTAAAGCCATGAATGTCTTATATTGCTCCTTAGATGCTAATGAATTTAATAGATCTCCACTTGTAATTCCGCAAAGGAGATTTGGGATAGATAGAGGTTACCCATGAGGGTACCAACCAAGTAAAAGAATCTAAAATTAATATTCTTGTTCATAAATATGAGTTGTTTAGCATGGAACAATCTGAAACCATTGCATGTACACTAGATTTACAGATATTGTAAATGGTTTAAAAGTCTTGGTAAGACATATACTAACAGAACTTGTTCGAAAAATTCTTAGGTCATTACCAAGATCATGGGAAGCAAAAATGACAGCAATCCAAGAAGCAAAGGACCTCAACACTACCCTTAGAGGAGCTTCTAGGATCACTTATGACCCATGAGCTGACAATGAAGCAGCATGTAGAGGAGGACACAAAGAAGAAGAAAATGATTGCCCTCAAAGCTGCAAAAGGAAGAAATGATGAGTCTTTGGATGAAAGTGATGAGGATGATGAACTTGCACTCATCACTAGAAAATTTAAAAGATTCATGAGGAGAAAGAAGCAAGGTACAAAGAGGAGGCCCATGCTGAAAGGAGACTAACAAGGATAAAGAAAAGGAGCAACCTCTTATTTGCTATGAGTGCAAAAAGTCAGGATACTTTAAATTAGATTTTTCAATTGAAGAAAGGTTCCAAGAAAATTAAGAAGAAAGCAATGATTGCAACATGGAGTGACAATGAAACACAAGTTTAGATGAAGAAAGGAAGAAGTAGCAAACTTGTGTCTCATGGCTCAAGAAGAGGAGGTAAGTCCTAACCTCTTAATAAATTCTCATTTGATGAGCTACAAGATGTTTTTATGATTTGCTTATTGAATTCAAAAATTAGGCACCAAGAACAAAGATTTGAAAACTTAAGTTCAACATTTGATTTTGGAAAAAGAAAAGCTATCCAAAGAAAAATCTGTTTTAACACAAGAAAATTAGAGTTTGAAAAATAAAGTTGACAAACTTAAACCCATTGTTGACAAATTTACTCTAAGCTCTATAAAATTATAAATGATTTTAGATAGTCAAAGAGCCATTTTCAACAAAGCCGATTTAGGTTGCAACCCTTTGAAGAAACAAAAATATTTGAAAAACATTTTTGTTCCCTCAAATAATCTACCTAAAGTCACCTGCTTTAAATGTGGTAAAGTAGGACATAAAGTTTATTCATGCTATTCTCATACTAGCAACAATCTTAAGAAAATATGGGTTCCAAAAGGAACCATCACCATCACTAATCCCAAAGGACCCAAGAAAGCTTGGGTACCTAAATGCAAACTTAAATTTGTGCTTGCAGGTGTGTCTTGTAACTCGATGAGCTAAAAGAAAATGATACTTGGATAGTGGGTTAAGACACATGACAGATGATGAATCTCAATTCATCACTTTGAAAGCTAAAGATGGAGGGATGGTCACCTTTGAAATAATGGTCAAGGAAAAATTATTAGCATTTAAAAAATTGGTATCACTCCCTCTACTTTTATTGAAAATATGCTTCTTATTGATGATCTTAAACATAATTTATTAAGTATTAATAAATTATATGATAAAGATTTTAAAGTTATTTTTTAATCTTCTATTTGTATTGTTACCAATCCTGCTGATGATTGCATGAAATTTATTGGTCATAGGCATGGTAATATATATTATAGATTTGAATGATTTAAATGGTCAAAATATGGAATGCTTAATTACTATTAATGCTAAAATTGATGAAACTAGTTGGTTATAGCATCGTAGGCTTGCACATGTCAGCATAAATTTGCTTTCAAAATTAATCAAAAGAGATTTATTTAATGGTTTACTAAAGCTAAATTTTGAAAAAGATAAGATTTGTGATGCATATCAATTTGGAAAACAAACTAGAATCTCTTTCAAATTTAAAAATATGATTTCAACTTCTAAACCTTTGAAACTTTTACATATGGATTTGTTTAGACCGACTAGAACCATAAGTTTAGGCGGTAAACATTATGGTTTTGTGATTATCGATGATTTCTCCTGTTTTACTTAGGTTTTATTTTAAGCAAACAAAGATGAAGCATTTTCATCTTTTCTAAAACTTTTCAGAAAAATAATAAATGAAAAAGGTTTTCAAGTTTTGTAATTCGTAGTGATCATGGAAAGGAATTTGAAAATCAAAACTTAAAAACTTTTTGTAATGAAAAAGGAATTGATCATAAGTTTTTTATACTTAGGATACCACAACAAAATGGTATAATAGAAAGAAAGAATGGAACACTTAAAGAAATGGCCCAACCATGCTGTGTGAAAGCAATCTTCAAAAATATTTTTGGGTTGAAGCAATCAATACAGTATGTTATGTTTTAAATTATGCCTTGATTAGACCTTTTTTGAAAAATATCTCTTATGAACTTTGGAAGAAAGAAAACCAAACATTGGATATTTTTATATTTTTGGTTGCCGATGTTTTATCCTAAATAATGGTAAAACTAATCTTGATAAATTTGATGCCAAATCTTATGAAGGAATTTTCTTTGGTTATTCATATTCTAGTAGAGCATATAGAATTTTTAATAAGAAAACTTTGGTGGTAGAAGAATCGATCCATGTGGTATTTGATGAAACTAATGATCTTTCATCAAGGAAAAGAGAGATAGTTAATGATGTAGGTATACTTGAAGATGGAGTAAAGGAGCTTACACTAAAGGAGAAGGAAAGTGCAATGATCAAGTCAACCAAGATGATGGTAATGAATTATATCAACAAGCTGAACCTCAAGGCAATCATGAATTGGAAAGGATGGAAGTATGCTCATAATCACCCCAAATAAATCATCATTGGTAGTCCATCACATGGAGTAAGAACGAGATTCTCTTACAGAGATGCATGAAGTAATTTAGCTTTTGTCTCTCAAATTGAACCTAATGTTTAATGAAGTAAAAGATGACATTGATTGAATTAATGCTATGCATGAGAATTTAAATTAATATGAAAGAAACAATGTGTGGACGCTAGTTAATAGACCTAAAGACTACCCAATAATTAGAACAAAATGGGTATTTAAAAATAAACTAGATGAGCATGAAAACATTATAAGAAATAAGGCTAGATTGGTAGCTAAAGGTTATAATCAAGAAGAAGGCATTGATTTTGATGAAACCTTTGCACCTATAGTTAAATTAGAAGCAATTAGACTTCTACTTGCATTTGCATGTCATATGAATTTTAAATTATTTCAAATGGATATTAAGAGTGCATTTTTAAATGGATATATTGCTGAAGAAGTTTATATTGAGTAACCATCTGGATTTGAAAGACATGAATATCCAAACCATGTTTTTAAATTGAATAAAGTTTTATATGGTTTGAAGCAAGCACCCCGTGCTTGGTATGAAATATTAAGTAAATTTTTAATTGGCAATATTTTTGTTAGAGGAACTATTGATACTACTTTATTTATAAAGAGAGAAAATGATGATATACTGATTGCACAAATATATGTGGATGACATCATTTTGGAGCTATTAATAAATCTTTATGTCAAGAATTTGCTAAGCTCATGCAGGAAGAGTTTAAGATGAGGATGACGGAAGAACTTTACTACTTTCTCAAACTTCAAATAAAGTAAACTGAGGATGGAATCTTCATCAGCCAAAGTAAGTACATCAAGGAGATACTAAAGAAATTTGGCATGGAGAACTCCAAAAATGCTGGTACCCCTATGAGCTCAACATACAAACTTGATTCAAATGAAAACAATAAAAGTATAAATTTAAAGCTTTATAGAGGCATGATAGATTCTTTATTATATTAACTGTAAGTAAACCATATATTCTATTTAGTGTATGCATGTGTGCTAGATTTCAATCAAAATTTAAGAAAATACATTTAAATGCTATGAAAAGAATTTTAAAATATCTAAATGGAACTAAAAATCTTGGCCTTTGGTATGTAAAACAATCTTCTATCAATTTAATTGGTTATTCTGATTCTGATTTTGCTAGTTGTAAATTGACAAAAAATCAACTAGTGAAACTTGCCAATTCCTAGGGGTTGTTAACTTAATCTATTGGTTTAGTAAGAAGCAAACTTCAATGGCACTATCTACGGCTGAGGCCGAATACATTACAGCTAGAAGATTATGGTATCAAACTAAAAAATATTCCCATAAGATGTGATAATACTAGTGCCATCAATTTAACTAAGAATCCAATTCAACACTCTAGAACTAAGCACATTAAAATTAAACACCATTTCATAAGAGATCATGTGTAAAATGGAGATGTAATGCTTGATTTTGTTTGCACTAATAAGAAATTAGTTTGCTTTTTCATAAAACCCTTGATGAAATAAGATTTTATAAAATTAGAAGAGAACTTGGCATGTTTGACCCTTTGGCCTGATGTGTCAGGTAGACTATTTAATTTTTTTAATTTTTTTTTAGATATGATTTTAATGATTAATTTTCATGAAAATTAGCCCAACTGAACCCTTTAGAAGATAATGTAGCATGCAAATTACTCGAAGACTATTTTGCACTAAAGTCCCTTGAATTTTTGGGGATCTGACATCATTTTCTTGGCATTAGCTGGCTTGGTAGGCGATTAATCTTTTCCTCTCCAAGCTTCCCAAATCCTTCTTTTAAGCCAAGAGACTTTCAAATCCTTGCCTCCACCCTCTCTAGAACCTCTCCATACTCCAGATCTAGAAGCCCTAGCACCATGGCACCGTGGATGAGGCTTCCCCGCTCACGACAAGGCGAGTCCTCCATGGATCCTCACAAGAGAGTGGCATCTTCACCACAAGTTCCACCTCCTGCCTCTTCCTCCCATGTCTTTGGAGCTTATCCTTTGGCTGCTAGAGTTATCTCAAATGAAAGGTTAGTAAATTTTGGATGACGGTTTTGGCATTGAAAGATTTATTAAGCTCCAAGGTTGGTCTTTCATGTGCAAAACTGAGCTTGCAATTTATATCAAAATCTTAGCTTTGATGTTTACTCTACCTCCACCGTGGTTAAGGGAGTAAGCATAGAATTTGATTGTGCCACCCTGGGGAATATTCTGAGAGTGCCTATTAGAGGAATTCATGAGAACTATCTTGATGAGGGAGCACACCGAATTGAGACTATTCTTGGAATTGATGATTGGGAGGGAATTGATAAGATTAAGGCAAATTCTCTAAACATTAAAATGAGATTGCTACATCACATGATTTCTAGGATATTCATTCCCCGAATTAACAGTTTTCACCTGTGACTGAGAGGGATTTATGCTTAATGTACCACATTGTTAGTGAGATCCCTGATGATTTTCCTAATTTAATGCTATCTGTGATGAG
Source organism: Calamus simplicifolius (assembly GCA_900491605.1). Classification (NCBI taxonomy): domain Eukaryota; kingdom Viridiplantae; phylum Streptophyta; class Magnoliopsida; order Arecales; family Arecaceae; genus Calamus; species Calamus simplicifolius. The sequence goes on along the minus strand of UESW01004431.1, from coordinate 585,528 downwards.
GGAGACTATGAGCAGAGCTAAGGCAGCCCTGCCCTATAGTATATTACTGACCCACATTTTTATAGTTTTTGGAATAAGACTTAAGGGTGAGGAAGCAACCAAGCTGCACCATACGGACTTCTACAATGACTATTCTCTGCACCGTATGGGTTTTTCTAAGGTCAGTGGTCAATAGACTAGAGGCAGAGGAAGGGCAGAGGATGAGGGTCCATCATCACCCCATGCTGAGGCTGGACCCAGTTTTGTTCCTGCTGAGGAGCCCATTGTTCGACTAGTTTTACCCTCTAGAGTTGACATTCTTTTGAGAGATCTGACCAACTCACTCCTGTTAAGCTCAGTTAGGAGCAGTTACAGTACATTGTGAGAGAGGTCACATCTGCCTATCTAGTAGGAGCTCTAGGGATAGTGATTCTTCATCAGGAGATTTTATGATGGTTCCATAGATTTCTACTATGAATGAGTCACTATCCTAGATGATGATGTGTCTGGAGAGACTAGAGCACTCCACTATATACTTAATGGTAGGCTATTGCAGTTTGATATGAGGAGGCAAGAGGTTGGATCGAGTAGAGATTCTGAGGAGGTTGCTCAGATGTCTGAGGAGATCAGGCAACTCCAAGCTTAAATCATGTCTTTTGGTGGTTGGTCTCAAAGGATAAAGAGTTCCTTAGGCATTCTTCATCATATGGTCTCTATGATAAGTGAGCAGCTATCTCTAGTAGCTGTTCAACCACCTCCCCAGTCTTTCCAACCCAGCTTCTCTCATGTTCATCTTCGTTCCAGACCACCTCATGCTTCTTCCAAGCCACCTCAAGATTATTCCAGGCCGGTGGCACAAGGATGTGGAGCTGGATCCTCTACCCATCCTTCTGTTGTATCACTCTAATAAGGATTAGGTTTTAGACATGTCATGCTCCGACCCAAAATTTTGAGCTTGGGTGACAACCCACCGCATGCCTGGCATGCAAGGCATTCCGAATTATGACACATAAATCAATGTAAGGCAATAACTATATATCATTCAAAATATATAACTTAAATACAATCCATAACTATCAGGTTTGGGCTACAAGCCCTACGAACAAACACCACTGGGGTTACATCACCATAATGGGACAATTTATTTAACTAGAATCCATCAACCCCATAAGTCCTTCTTCACTCCTGAGGCTCTGAAAAATATTGTGAGATTTATATGAGCTCACACTCAATAAGTAAGCCTATAATAATAATATAAAATAGTCATATATCATCATATCTTATCAAGATATTACCAAGTCATAATTTCATAAACTTCCAATTTCAAATTCATTTATCATGCTATCAGAACAAGCATATCACTCAAAATAATTTGGAAGCTTTATATAATAAATACCAGAAAATGCATTGTAAACAACCCACTATTTATATGATCATTTTTATATTATATCTTATGTGTCCCACGGCCCTGCTACACCTCAATCAGAGCACATCCTCTAGATGTGTGTGGCCTCTACATGCCACCTCATCGTTAATCATAGCACATCCTCTAGATGTGTGGCCTCCACATGCCATATCATCGTCAGTCAGAGCACATCCTCTAGATGCGTGGCCTCCACATACCATATCATCATCAGTCATAGCGCATCCTCTAGATGCGTGTGGCCTCCACATGCCACCTCATAATCAATCAGCACACATCCTCTAGATGTGTGTGGCCTCCACATGCCATATCATCGCCAATCCGAGCACATCCTCTAGATGTGTGGCCTCCACATGCCATATCATCATCGAACAGAGCACATCCTCTAGATGTGTGTGGCCTCCATATGCCACATCATAGGAGAACCGCGGCGATACATATAAATATAATTCAGGGTCATCATTATATATGCATATCACACATCATGCATCATCATAAGTATAATCTTTTCATATCACATAAACAGTGATTTATACATTCTTAATCATTGCATGTAACTAATTCACTTTGCAAAGTTAAAAATAAACATATACATCATATTTGGCATAAACATAATAAACCATTACTTTGCAAATTAATACCAACTGTTATAGCAAATATTCAATTAAATACTCATGATACAATTTACCAATTTTCAAAATAATCAATAAAACTCAATTTCATAAGTATGTATAAAACTATAAATACAATAATTTTATAAAAATTATTATATTTGGCTTACTTACCAGATTATGTAATGTAAACAAACCCACTGTTTATGTAATTATTTTTTCGTATGTGTCCCACGGCCCTACAAATTAATCAGAACACATCCTCTAGATGTGTGAGGCCATACATACTCAAACAGAACACACCCTACCGATGTGTGAGGCCAAATGAGAACCACGGCGACACATATTAGTCTATCACAATGTTATCATCATGCTTCATGTCACTCATCATGCATCAATTTCTCATATTACATATATAGTGCTTTGTACATTATTAGCAAATGCATATGGTCATCCCAACATATTTTGCAAATCAAAGAATTTATATTTTTGCACATACACCAAGAAACTATTTTTTTCAAAATATTATCAGCTACTATAGTCATAATAAATGCTCATATGTAGATTTATGGTACCATTCAAAATAATCAAACCAAATAAACTTCCGTTTTCCTTATCTCATAATATACTTGCAAACTATAAAACCATGAGTTATAAATTATTATAAATAGACTTACTTACCTCGGTACGCTAATCCCAAATGGTTAACCAGCTATTTGGACATCCGGGTACCTTAACAATATTATCTCCATCCGAAACAAGCCATCGGCCATCTGGGGAGACTCTAATGGCATTGACCCCTTGGGTGTGCCCCTTGTATGTATGGATGCATCCCTTACTTCGAATATCCCACAACTTTAGGTTTGTATCCAACGATCCAAATGCAATGAGTTCCCTAAATGGATAAAAATCAATAGATATGCAATTGGACCTATGCTCCGATAGAGTGCAAAGAACTTTTGTGTCCTCTAAATCCCATAATTTTATCGTGCCATTGGCTGCTCCAGCAGCCACTAAAACTTTTGATGAATCAAATTCATGGACTCAACTGCACTTGTATGGCTTGACAGGCTCAGCACATCGGTTTTTCCAATAGCCCAGAGATTGACCTAGTGATCTTCACCACCAGTGACAAAAACCGTTGAAGTCTTCCTTCCAATTTTGACACAGTTCACATTAGAAGCATGGGCTATAAACTCCTGTAGCTTATAGGCACGCTTGGTGGTCATCATGAAGCAGGCAGGGAACCAACAAAACAAAGCATGCTCTTCTTCTTCTCCTCTCTCCAAAAATCCAACAACAAGGTCCAAATTCGATCTCAAACTCCACTAATATCAAGCCATATCGAACATCCTCCGCCCACGATGATTCTCAAGAATCCAAACCCTGCATATCTCCTCTCTGACCTCCCCGTTATGATTGCAGCATTGAGTCTCTACCAGCTACTTTCTGACGGCTCCATCACACCTAAACTCCAAACCAGAGGCACGAAGATCGATGTCTTTGGATGGAAGGGCCGATATTTATGTTCACCTCCGGAGATATTCCTCTTCCCTGATCGCTCGATCTCTTCACCTCAACAGCGATGATAACATGGACATAATATTACCTGGAGGATAAGCGCCCGGATGAAGGAGGGAGTCGACCTCCAACTCCTTTTATTCTCCCACACGATGCCTCGGATCAAGGAAAAACAGGAACCCATCCGACAGTGAAGACCCGAGAAACCAGACGTCACATCAGTATCTAAACGTCAGAAGAAAGTCAAGATGCCATGTGTCCCCAAAATAAATACTAGGAGTTACATTCCCCAATAATTTACCGGGGGTTACATTCTCCCCCCTTATAAAATTTTGGCCTCGAAATTGATACACTTCTATAAAATTTGGAATTTAGATATTTTTTCACATAATTAACTAAATCTTTATTCAAAGGTCAACAGTCATCGATACATCATTGATCTGTATTAAGATACAAATAATTGTAGATATTTCTTTTTCATTTCTTCCTCAAGCTACCAAATAGCCCCCCTCTCAGAATGATTACTCCACTGAACCTTGATATAAGGAATGCTATGCCATCTCATAACTTGATCCTTGCGGTCCACGATGCGCATAAGATGATCTTCATAGGTCAATTCTTTCTTAAGCTAAATTGGTTCAAGTAACGGGGTTAGAATATACCTCCTCAGTCATAAAGATATGAAACACATTGAACACCCCAAAGAGTAATGAAAGCAGTGCTAAGCTATAAGCCACCTATATTTTGATCAAAATCTCAAATGGCCCAATATATTGTGGCTCAAATCACCTCTAACACAAATCTCATTACATAATTGGTTAGTAAAACTTTCGAAATGATCTTCAACCTAAAATTTCAAATCTTTCTTTTTGACATCAACATAACTTTTCTATTAACTCTGAGCTACATGAAGCTGCTTTAATTAACGATACTTTTCATAGTTGTTAAACCAGCTCAGTAACCAAAATTTTCTCTCTCTCACTTCATCTCAATAAAAGGGAATCTACACCTTATATCATAGACAATGAAATGAATCCATTTGAATATTGGCTTGGTAACCATTAAAATAAGCAATTTCACTAAGGGTAAGAAGCTATGCCAAGCACCTTCTAAATCCATCATATAGCTTGCAGTATATCATCAAAAACTAATTGGTTCAGCATTTTGTCCATCTATTTGAGGGTGGAAGGCTGGACTGAAATTCAGCTTAATCCACCAAGCTTATGAAGACATCATCGAATTAGGAGAGTGAGACAAATGGATTAAACTCAATTTACGCAGTTTACCATTAAACCAAACAAAATTAAAATTTTATCCCGCTAAAATTTCATCCTCGAAATTAAATGTTCACTAATTTTGTACCATTATAGATACTCACTAGCAAACTTTTATTTCATTCCCAAGTACCCAAATGACGTATCCAACTTCAACAATTAATTTGATCTTTCTACCAATAAAATTAAATTCCTTAAGAAGTATTTCTTTCCTGTCCTTTTTTTTTACCTTAACTTCTCACAACACAATCATCATAAATATCATAGGGTCCATCACATGTATTATGTCATCCATTCTTAAGGTTAGTAACATATCAGGTACTCTTAATTCCTCGATAAGACAGTTCTAAATTCTTGTGACTTAGATATAGATAGTTTTCTTCCAATGCTCTCTCAACTCTTGAATAGTTGAATGTGCCCTTAATCATTACGACACTTATTTTAATCATCATAACATACTTGGTTTCACTCTTGAATACTTCAAGCTAACATCAATGAACATTATGCAATCATTTAGGATATCTTTCATAATTATCATAATCAACTAATTTAATTTCTTTGAATAATAGTGCCATCATTAATCACCGGTATAATTAATTTATCAATAATACCACCATAACCAATCAATTTCTCTTGAATAGGTTAGTATATCCTCAATAAATAATGCAATTTAAATGATCCAAATCCTTGAATCAATTATTTTTTTACCAATGACTATCAAAATCACCTATAGATTATGTAATTTCTTATGCCATATCATGGTCCAACTAATTTAAACCCTTTGAATATCTCAAAGTGACTTCACTGATCTAGCTCAGATGGATACATGACTTATAAGGTCAATAAATAAAAATGCACTTACCATCCAAAAGATAATTGAGAAATTATAGTAATCTCTTTATGATTTGAAAGTGATATTAGATGTATCCTTAACCATAATCCATAATTGATAATAATCATCATCTCCCTCCTTTTTTCTTAAAATATTTATGCCACTTATGGCTGATTGATAATTTATCATCCTCAAGAAAGATATCTACTTAGGAACTATAAAGAAAGGTACAATAAGTATGCACAATAAATTACTGAATAGATATCTTAATTTAGAAATCTATTAATAGATGAAAATCCTCATGAAATTCTTTATCAGTGAGTTTATCTTATTCTCATTACTGCTAAAATCGTTCACTTTCTACATCAAAATATTTGATCATTTATAGTCAAAATCAGTCTAAAGATTAATGGAGTCTACTCCTCTTAAAAACTTAAAAAGTAATTATCTTAGAATTTATAATTTTATATTCTTCCTAAATGATCCATCATAATATAATATGCAGTCAACTATTTCATGAACATCAGCATCAACCATCTCCATATCTAGCAAATTAACAATCAATTTTGAACATGCACTATTCATAATGAAAAGTTCTCTTAGTAAAATTCACTATATATACTTATCCATCCATACTCAAATTCAAAAGTACTCAATTGTAATTGATCAAAAACATGTAGATAACTATTTCATTACCAAAATATCATCAATTTTAATCATCTCTATAACCAGCAGATTAGCTCATAATCTTATCTTACAATATCAACAATGCAAGTTCTACAAATAAAAATTCATTTTATACATCCACATTCAAATTCAGATTTAATACCTTAAAATCCACATATCACACTCAATTGCAATATGGATATAATGATGTTTAGTTATATTAGTCATCAATTGAATTTTTAACTACTATATTATGTTCAATATATTCATTTATCTGGTATTGCATCTCCATGAAAAGTTTCATCTATCCATATTATTTAAAGGTCTAAAACTGCTACGAGTCATCCAACAAGTTTGACGGAGCTAAACCTCTAGAAGCCCCTTGGCCTCCTGCTAGTCAAGATCACCAGCCAGGGAGCCTACATATATCATTGGCTTTGGTGCGATGGTTCATTCTAATTCCTATCAAATTTATATTTCAATTAATATCTTGATAACTTTAAATTTCAGACTTTCACAAGCATAATTCCTGAAATTCCTTTAAAGTTATAATTGTCTCAATGTCATCCTAGTATTTTGCCTAGAGTGTCATCATGTATGTATTCCTAAGGTAAAACCTAGGCTCTGATACCATAAAAGCTGTCACGCTTCAGACTCAAAATTTTGAGCTTGGGTGACAACCCGCCGCATGCCTAGCATGCAAGGTGTCCCGAATTATGACACATAAATCAATGTAAGGAAATAACTATATATCATTCAAAATATATAACTTAAATACAATCCATAACTATCATGTTTGGGCTACAAGCCCTACAAACAAACATCACTAGGGTTATATCACCATAATGGAACAATTTATTTAACTAGAATCTCCATCAATCCCATAAGTCCTTCACTCCTGAGGCTCTGAAAAATATTGTGAGATTTATATGAGCTCACACTCAATAAGTAAGCCTATAATAATAATATAAAATAGTCATATATCATCATATCTTATCAAGATATTACCAAGTCATAATTTCATAAACTTTCAATTTCAAATGCATTTATCATGCTATCAGAACAAGCATATCACTCAAAATAATTTGGAAGCTTTATATAATAAATATCAGAAAATGCATTGTAAACAACCCACTATTTATATGATCATTTTTATATTATATCTTATGTGTCCCATGGCCCTGCTACACCTCAATCAGAGCACATCCTCTAGATGTGTGTGGCCTCCACATGCCACCTCATCGTCAATCATAGCACATCCTCTAGATGTGTGGCCTCCACATGCCATATCATCGTCAGTTAGAACACATCCTCTAGATGCATGGCCTCCACATGTCATATCATCATCAGTCATAGCGCATCCTCTAGATGCGTGTGGCCTCCACATGCCACCTCATAATCAATCAGCACACATCCTCTAGATGTGTGTAGCCTCCACATGCCATATCATCACCAATCCGAGCACATCCTCTAGATGTGTGGCCTCCACATGCCATATCATCATCGAACAGAGCACATCCTCTAGATGTGTGTGGCCTCCACATGCCACATCATAGAAAACCACGGCGACACATATAAATATAATTCAGGGTCATCATTACATATGCATATCACACATCATGCATCATCATAAGCATAATCTTTTCATATCACATAAATAGTGGTTTGTACGTTCTTAATCATTGCATGTAACCAATTCACTTTGCAAAGTTAAAAATAAACATATACATCATATTTGGTATAAACACAATAAACCATTACTTTGCAAATTAATACCAACTGTTATAGCAAATATTCAATTAAATACTCATGATACAGTTTACCAATTTCAAAATAATCAATAAAACTTAATTTCATAAGTATGCATAAAACTATAAATACAATAATTTTATAAAATTATTATATTTGGCTTACTTACCAGATTATGCAATAAATATTAGATTATGTAATGTAAACAAACCCACTGTTTATGTAATTATTGTTTTCGTATGTGTCCCACGGCCCTACAAATTAATCAGAACACATCCTCTAGATGTGTGAGGCCATACATACTCAAACAGAACACACCCTACCGATGTGTGAGGCCAAATGAGAACCGCGGTGACACATATTAGTCTATCACAATGTTATCATCATGCTTGCATGTCACTCATCATGCATCAATTTCTCATATTACATATACAGTGGTTTGTACATTATTAGCAAATGCATATGGTCATCCCAACATATTTTGCAAATCAAAGAATTTATATTTTTGCACATACACCAAGAAACTATTTCTTTCAAAATATTATCAGCTACTATAGTCATAATAAATGCTCATATGTAGATTTATGGTACCATTCAAAATAATCAAACCTAATAAACTTCTGTTTTCCTTATCTCATAATATATTGCAAACTATAAAACCATGAGTTATAAATTATTAATTATAATAGACTTACTTACCTCGGTACGCTAATCCCAAATGGTTAACCAGGTATTTGGACATCTGGGTACCTTAACAATGTTATCTCCACCCGAAATAAGCCATCGACCATCTAGGAAGAATCTAATGGCATTGACCCCTTGGGTGTGCTCCTTGTATGTATGGATGCATCCCTTACTTCGAATATCCCACAACTTTAGGTTTGTATCCAACGATCCAGATGCAATGAATTCCCTAAATGGATGAAAATCAATAGATATGCAATTGGACCTATGCTCCGATAGAGTGCAAAGAACTTTTGTGTCCTCTAAATCCCACAATTTTATCATGCCATTGGCTGCTCCAGCAGCCACTAAAACTTCTGATGAATCAAATTCATGGACTCAACTGCACTTGTATGGCCTGACAGGCTCAGCACATCGGTTTTGCCAATAGCCCAGAGATTGACCTGGTAATCTTCACCATCGGTGACAAAACCATTGAAGTCTTCCTTCCAATTTTGACACAGTTCACATTAGAAGCATGGGCTATAAACTCCTGTAGCTTATAGGCACGCTTGGTGGTCATCATGAAGCAGGCAGGGAACCAACAAAACAAAGCCTGCTCTTCTTCTCCTCTCTCCAAAATCCAACAACAAGGTCCAAATTCGATCTCAAACTCCACTAATATCAAGCCATATCGAACATCCTCTGCCCACGATGATTCTCAAGAATCCAAACCCTGCATATCTCCTCTCTGACCTCCCCGTTACGATTGCAGCACTGAGTCTCAACCAGCTACTTTTCGACGGCTCCATCACACCTAAACTCCAAACTAGAGGCACGAAGATCGATGTCTTTGGATGGAAGGGCCGATATTTATGCGCACCTCTGGAGATATTCCTCTTCCCTGGTCGCTCGGTCTCTTCACCTCAACAGCGATGATAACATGGATAGAAGATTACCTGGAGAAGATACGCGCCCGGATGAAGGAGGGAGTCGACCTCCAACTCCTTTTATTCTCCCACGCGACGCCTCGGATCAAGGAAAAATAGGAACCCATCCGACAGTGAAGACCCGAGAAACCAGACGTCACATCAGTATCTAAACGTCAGAAGGAAGTCAAGATGCCATGTGTCCCCAAAATAAATACTAGGAGTTATATTCCCCAATAATTTACCGGGGGTTACAAGACATGTATTTGGTTGTTTCTATTTTTTATTGTTTCTATTTTTAGGTTGTGTGAACTAAATGAATTGATGATGTACTTTTGATTGTAATATCTTGTTTGTATGTCATCTTGTATAAAAACATTTGCAATGGAATGCTTATCTTTTGATATATGGCCTCTTTATCTAATTTGAACTCTAACGTGATGAATTCATGAAATGCTTAGTATTCACTTTGTGTTGTGTATGAATTTTATTCACTAGTTACATTATTATTTTTTTTGTATGAAAGCTATGTTTGAAATTTTAAGGGGGAGACATACAGTAAACAAGTGCATTCTTTTTTACCTCTTTTGATTGTTGACAAAAGGGGGAAAAAGAATATAAGCATACATGTAAAAGAATACAAATATAAAGTTTCAACAAATTTAGGGAGAGAAGACAGATTTAGGGGGAGAAGAAAGTTTTTGAACTATTTCTTTGAAAACTCTATCACAAAAAGGGAAGAAAAATGATTTCAAATCAAGCCAGTGTTTTGATGCATTAGCTGTTTGAAAACTATACCTGATTTGAAGATACTCCATATTAAAATATGTTTGTGGCACAAAGTGCAGAAGTTTCAGTACAAATGCAGAGTTTTGGCATAAAATATAGAGCTTCGGCACAAAATTTAACTTTATGGTATAAAATTTCCTTTAAAGCATCTTAAAAATTTGAATCCTAATATGAAAAGAATATTTCTTGATATGAGTTAAGAGGTGTGACATAAAATTCAGCTTTTTGGAACGAAAACTCCTTTAAATCATTTGAAAATCTGAATTAATCTGAATTTTTTACAAAAAATTGCATATATTGTTAAAAACCATGAGTTCTGACATAAATCTTTTGTATTTTGAAGTAAAGTTTCATTTTTTCATGATTTTTGGTATGAAGGGTAGAGTTTCGGCATGAAATTCAGCTTTTTTGCATAGAACTCAGCTTTTTGACATGAAACTTTCGGTAAATCATTTCAAAAATCTGAATCTTTCAAAATTTGAATATGAAAAATGCATGTTGAACATAAACTAAAAGCTTTAATACAAGATTTTACCTTTTAGCTCAAGTCTTCATTTTTGGCATACATTTCATGATTTCTAACATTTAAAACTGGATTCTTGATTTCTAAATCAACATAAGTTCAATTGTCTCAATCTGATGTTAAGGCCAAAATTATTTTGGTTAACAAGTTGATACTATTATTTTACTTTAAAACTTAATGATTTTATCATCATCAAAAAGAAAAAGATTGTTGATCTCACATTGATTTTGATGATTACAAAATAATTAAGTTACTAATGAGTTTGGTGTAGAATTTCAATGTAATATAGGCATATATTAGTCACTAAGATGAAGAAGAAAGAATCCAAGCTCCTAAGAAGGTCTTTGGTTCAAGAATAAAAGTTTTGAAGAGGAACAGGACCAAAGAAGGTTGTTTCAAACTTGAATTGACTGAATTCCAAATGTTTGAAGGATATTTGATGACTGAATTCCAAATGTTTGAAGGATATTTGATGAAGAAATATCAAGACATGAGAGCTCGCACACTTAATTTCATCAAAATAAGAAGTTGTCACTGATGGGAATTATGTATACAATATGAATCAAATTCATATAAACATTGCGGAAGATATAATACAAAATTTTCAGATGCCCAGGATCCTTAGGAACAGATTCATTAAATCTCAAATAAAATCTAATTTTATTCATACCTGAGTCCTTTATCGATGTAGAAAGGATGAAGCCGGTGAATCCTCTGCCACTAGCCGTCCACGTGTCGGCCTCTAACGGTGATCCACGCGGAGAAGAGTGGATGAAGACCTTCAAGGTATGAAGATGACACTAGGGAGAGAGAGGGGTGCTAGCGCCTCTTGAATCCCCTTATAGAAATATTCACAGAAGATATCTTTGAAGAAAAATCTAATCTTTTTCTTCTCATGCTCACTTTCTAGGAGGAAGGAACCATATTTATAGGAGAAAAAAATGTTCCAAGGGAGAAGAAGAGACTCTTTTCATGGTAATATCATGGTAACGTTAATCAAAGAAACAGAAGAAACTCCCATTTTCATGGTAACATCATGGTAACCTTAATCCAAGGAAAGAAGAAACTCCATTCTCATGGTAACGTTAATCCAAGTGTCACAATCTCAGCCTTTGAAATTAGGAGTTAGTTATCTCATAACTACATGCCCCAATTTGTACGTGTTCATCATCGAACCGTAGAGATTCATCATGCCTCATCCCATGGGCATGATTCCATCTTCACATGGCTGAGATTGGCCATCCATACCCGAATAATCAGAGCCATCCATCACATGGATCAAGTCATATTTGGGTATCCAATTATTTGTTCATCATATGCACAAATAATTTCTCCTTAACATTCCTTCTACTATAATGGATCATATCCATTATTATTATCTTCTTTAAATTGGGTCTCACCCAATTATTTAATCATCTTATCTGAATTAAATCTAATTTAATTCTTATTTTAATTCATCCAAAATTCTCCTTAATGCGTGTGACCCATTAGGCCCTTTAACATGTTGGCAATAATCATGTCCTAATCATAGACCCTAGGAATGATTGGACAACTCTTTGTCCAACAACATGATTATAGATCATGAGAGGCCTCTAGCAAAGCATCATGACCACCCAACTGCTAAAGGTTTTGTTGACGTGACCATCAACACCTGTCCATGAACGGTTACCGTATGATCAAATCCTTTCGTCACATATCCCAGATCAATCAGTGGTATGGAATGTGTCAACCCTGTAATTGATCTTTGTTTACTTGATCTCAGGAAAAATTGACTCATATGAATTAGAACTTCGAAACCATTTCGAATTCCAACTCAACCTTGCAAGGATTTAACAATCAATTTAATCCATCAAGTGGCGTGGGATATAACCCTTTCTATCAAGGGAGACGAATCCTGTCTTGATCAAACACCATCTTCATGTGCTTCATGTCATACCCAACCGACACCATATTTGCCACCCATGGCTAGAGCGACGTTTGGATGCCGTCAAAGCATGACATTCCACACATGAGATGCAATGAAGATCTCAAGTCAAAGGATCACTCACACCACCGTCATTAGAGATCAACCATCGACACTATATAGAATATCCATATGGGATCTCTGTACGGGTCATCCAATGCATCGTTACAATAACGAGCATCCACACACCTATCCAAGTATCTTCATACTTCAGCTTGTGAAATCAGCTGCTCACCCTAAGGGTGAGGATATGCAATGTGTCCAGTCCCATCTACACATCGACTAGGGAAGTTTAAAGAATCGAACCATAACGTGCAATTTGGATCTCACAATTTGTAATCTCTATTACAAATTCCATATGCACGGTTCACATTCTTTTGGACTTTATCTCACAGACAATATATAAATAAAAGACATCTGGATAGATAAAGAAACCATTTTATTTGATTTGTATTCATAGAATGTATACAGCATTCAATCCAATTGGATCTAGGGCATACACTAACAATCTCCCACTTGCACTAGAGCCATTCACCCATGTATTTAATACCGAGTGACTTAACATGATTATCATGCTTCTGCTGCGGCAGGGCTTTAGTGAGCGGATCAGCTACATTATCCTCAGTGGGGACTCGTTCTATTTTTACATCATTTCTACCAATAATCTCTCTAATTACATGGTATCTCCTGAGTACATGTTTGGACCTCTGATGAGACCTTGGCTCCTTAGCTTGCGCAATAGCTCCATTGTTGTCACAATACAAGTGTACTGGATCAGCAATGCTTGGAACCACACCAAGTTCAGTGATGAACTTTTTGATCCAAACTGCTTCTTTGGCTGCATCTGATGCTGCGATGTACTCGGCTTCGGTCGTAGAGTCGGCAGTCGTCTCCTGCTTGGAACTTTTTCAGCTGACTGCACCGCCATTGAGTGTAAAGACATAGCCTGATTGAGATTTATAATCATCTTTATCAGACTGAAAACTAGAATCCGTATAACCCTGAACTATGAGTTCGGGTCCTCCATAAACCAAGAACATATCCTTAGTCCTTCGTAAGTACTTAAGGATATTCTTGACGGCCATCCAATGTTTCTCACCAGGGTTTGCCTGGTATCTACTAGTGATACTCAATGCATAAGAAACATCAGGTCTCGTACATAGCATCGCATACATGATGGATCCGATTGCTGAGGCATATGGAATCCTATTCATGTGCTCTCTCTCCATTTGGGTCTTAGGACTCATGTCCTTGGAGAGATGTATCCCATGCGATACCGGCAAGAATCCCTTCTTGGATTCCTCCATGCTAAACCATTTTAGCACTTTATCTATGTACGTTGATTGGGACAATCCAAGCAACCTCCTAAATCTATCTCTATAGATCTTAATACCCAGTATGTAGGCTGCTTCTCCCAAATCTTTCATGGAGAACTTGCTGGACAACCATTCCTTCACTTCTTGCAGCAAGGATACATTGTTTCCTATCAATAATATGTCATCTACATATAATATCAGGAAAACAATAACACTCCCACTAACCTTCTTGTACACACATGGATCATCCTCATTTTTGATAAAATCAAACTTTTTGATTGTTTCATCAAAACGGATGTTCCAACTTCTAGAGGCTTGCTTAAGTCCATAAATGGACCTTTGCAGCTTGCATACCTTTTGAGAATCAATGGACTCAAAACCCTCAGGTTGTGTCATATACACATCCTCCACTAAATCACCATTTAGGAAGGCGGTCTTGACATCCATTTGCCATATCTCATAATCGTAATAGGCTGCAATCGCAAGCAAAATCCTTATGGACTTAAGCATGGCTACGGAGAAAAGGTTTCATCAAAGTCAACACCTTGCCTTTGCTTGTAACCTTTTGCAACTAGCCTCGCCTTATAGGTAATCACATTACCATCCATGTCAGTCTTCTTCTTGAAGACCCATTTGCACCCAATGGGTTTTATCCCTTCAGGTGGATCAACCAAAGTCCATACTTGGTTGTCGTACATGGAGTCCATTTCAGACTTCATGGCTTCAAGCCATCTCTTGGAGTCAATGTCACAAATTGCTTCCTCGTAGTTAGTAGGCTCATCATCTTCTATAAGAAATCCATATCTCTCAGGAATATGATGTGTTCTACTAGACCTACGTAGCTGATGTGTACTTGGAGCTACCTGTTGCTCCATCATTTCTGATAGAGGCTTACGTAAATGTTGCCTGAATGTGAGTTGAGTCTCCTGCTCAACTCCCACTGCATTTGACATTTGCTCCATGTCATCTAATCGGTCTGTGTCAATTTGTGGTTCTTGAGTTTCACTAATCTCAATATTTCTCCCACTTTTCTTAGAAAAATCTCATTCTCTAGGAATATGGCATGCCTTGAGACAAAAACCTTTTGCTCGAGTGGGTGGTAGAAGTAGTATCCTTTTGTTTCTTTAGGATACCCACAAAATTACACTTGTCAGATCTAGCTCCCAGCTTGTCCGACTCATTACGCTTTACATAAGCGTAGCAACCCCAAATCCTTAGATGACTAAGGGTTGGTTTCTTTCCACACCATATCTCATAGGGAGTGGAACTGACCGACTTAGACGGAACTCGGTTTAGAGTGTATTCGGCTGTGTGTAGGGCATAACCCCAAAACATTTTTGGAAGATTTGCAAGGCTCATCATTGATCGCACCATATCTAATAATGTGCGATTTCTCCTTTCTGATACACCATTATGCTGTGGCGTACCAGGAGGAGTCCACTGAGAGAGAATCCCATTCTCCTTCAAATATTCTAAGAACTCATGGCTTAAGTATTCCCCACCTCGATCTGATCGAAGTATCTTAATACTTTTGCCACTTTGTTTTTCTACCTCGGATCTGAATTCTTTGAACTTTTCAAAGGCTTCAGATTTGTGCTTCATCAGATATACATAACCATACCTGCTATGGTCATCTATAAATGTGATGAAGTAAGAAAAACCTCCTATTGCCTGAATATTGATAGGACCACATACATCCGAATGTACTAGTCCTAAACATTCAGTTGCTCGCTCACCCTTTTTAGTAAAGGATGACTTAGTCATTTTGCCACGTAAGCATGACTCACATTCCTCAAACGATTCCCAATCGAATGAGCCCAAGTAGCCATCCTTATGTAACTTGGTTAAACGTGTTTCATTTACATGGCCTAAACGACAGTGCCATAGGAATGAGTTCTTAGAATTATTTGATTTTAATTTCTTAGTTTCTACATTGAGAATAGGGCATTGTAAATTCAAAACATAAATCCCGTTGAACATTTCAGCAGAACCAAAGAACATTTCATTTTTAAAAATTAAAATTCCTTTATTTCCAATTTCAAATGTATATCCATCATTTACAAGACATGAAACGAAATAATGTTCTTTGTTATGTTTGGAACATAGTAACAATTATTAAGCTCCATTACAAGCCCAGTGGGCAAAGACAAAGAACAAGATCCTATAGCTAAAGCAGCAACCTTTGCTCCATTTCCCATGCGCAGGATCACTTCATCTTTTTTCAGCTTTCTACTGCTTCTTATCATCTGCATATTAATACAAATATGAGATCCACAACCGGTATCCAATACCCAAGTGAAGAAGTAACAGAAGAAAATATCTCAATCATAAATATACCTGATGTAGAAGCATCTGTATGTTTCTTTTCTTTCAGGCTAGCCAGATAAGCCTTGCAGTTTCGCTTCCAGTGCCCTTCCTTCCACAGAAGTGACATTCCCCTTGGCTACTTTGTTTTTCTTAATGCCCTTATTTGGTTTAGTCGCCTTGGCCTTTTGGACCTTATTCTTCTTTGGCCGCTTCTTACGAGCGCCAGAAGACTCCACGACCATAACCTGCCCCTTTTCTTTCTTAATGTTGGGCTCGGCATTCGTCAGCATATTCGCGAGCTCAGGTAGAGATGTCTCTAGCTTGTTCATGTTGAAATTAAGAACAAACTGCGAATAGCTGGGAGGTAATGACTGTAGAACCAAGTCAATACTTAGTTCATGATCCATCACAAAACCCAATCGTGCCAACTTTCAATCAATTGATCATTTTAGTACGTGGGCACCCACTGATGAATCCTCAGTCATTTTGCACTGAAACAGCTCTTTAGAAGTTTGAAACCTCTCATATCGAGACTGTGCACCAAACAACTCTTGCAAGTGCATCAAAATCTCCTGAGCATTCATATGCTCATGCTGTTTCTGAAGATCAGGTGACATCGAGGCCAACATCAAACATGTGGCCATGTCTTCAGCATCTTTATACCGGTTGTATGCCACATGAACCTCAGTCGGAGCATCCGCTGGTGGGACCTCCGGTGCAACCTCATCTAGGACAAAAAGAATTTTCTCAGATCGAAGAACGATCCTTACATTCCTTAGCCAATCAGGGAAGTTGAGTCCAGTCAATTTGTTGGATTCTAAAATATTCCTAAGGTTGATGTTTACACTCATGGTTTCTCTGATAACCTACATAAAATTAGAACGAGTCAATTACTATGAATACTAATCACCAACTTAATATGGTAATTCTAGATTTTTAATTAAGTTGGTTTCTCCCACTATTTTATCAAGGTTAATAGCCCTCTCTATTAATCTCGAGAAATTGGCATTCAATTTCCTTAGTGGGCTAGGATCCTCATTTGAATTACCTTGACCTTGGCTTTGGCACAACAAATCTCGGTAAGCCAAATTTGGTAGATTATCATCAATCACATCTAATGTGACTCCTAGATCATTTAGGGGACATTGCCTTGTCAATTACATCCATATGTGATCACCCTAAAGTTTGCCTCTAGATTAGACTGACCCTGACTTTGGCCAATTATGCCAGCTAATCTAGTTAAGTCAACCCATTGTTCCACAATCAACTCCTCATAAGTACACTCGACCTCGGCTTTGGCACGACAAATCTCATGACCTAATGATTTTGTATCATGTGAACAATGGAAGGCTTATGACTTAATATTCGTGGAGGGATTTAGCGCATATAGGTCCCATCTACATCTACAACATTTGTACTATGCTAGGTTACATATCCTATATGTAGATTTTAGATTAATCTCAATTAACCTTAATTTCATAAGATCCAATCTTATGATTGGGACTCCTAATCAAATTAGGATCCTGATCACTATCTAATTTAGGAACCCTAATCATGTGACCAAATCAATTGCTACCATCCTGATCAACCTTAATTGATTTAATCAATTAAGAGCTTTCCTTAACAATGGCCAGATCAGCTGATCAATGGGGTCCTATTTAGCATACCCTTCGATCCCATTGAATGGGTTTTCCCAGGTAGCGAACGGAGCAATTAAAAACCATGATCAAACCTTTCTAGACACCAATGTAGTTAAGCCCAATTGATTAGATCAATTATGGGATCATAGGATCAAACAATGACATGGTTAAGTCTAAGTTTCCTAAATCTTTATCATCTATTACATTTTATGATAACTATAGATAGTGATCTAGCTAGGGTATTATGATAAGAATTCTTAATTCAAATTTTAAATTTTCTTATCATTTAATTACATGTTATGACATGTCGGTTTCACATCCCATGTAAATCCTAATGTCTCTAACAAACCCTAATCATATTCTTGTCATGATAAGATTTTAGATTCAAAATATAAATTTTAAATTTCATATGATTA
Organism: Calamus simplicifolius; assembly: GCA_900491605.1. NCBI lineage: Eukaryota > Viridiplantae > Streptophyta > Magnoliopsida > Arecales > Arecaceae > Calamus > Calamus simplicifolius. The sequence goes on along the minus strand of UESW01004431.1, from coordinate 566,927 downwards.
CATTTAATCACAATCTTATCTTGATCTAAATATCCAAATAAGTTTTCAATGTTCATTATCATAAGAATATCATATCTTAATCATATCAATAATCATGTTAAAATTAAATCCTAAACATGATTTCTAGGATTTCAGCATATAGTATCTATCATGCATAAATAATAATTATTTTAACATGACACATATATGATTAAATCTAAATTAATTATTATTTATTATCATATAATAAATCTTTATCTCTGATATCATATATCAAAGTACTCTATTTTAACATGATAATGAACATGCATAAATCTAAATAATATTTTATCATCAAATAATAAATATTTTATATTTTAGATTTATTATCAACATATGAAAACTCTTCATGATTTTAAGCATAATAAAAGCTCATATTATCAATCATATTGACTCAAGTATCCTATCAGATTAATGAATCTGTAGCCTAAGGTGGCTCTGATACCACTGATGGGAATTATGTATACAAGATATGAATCAAATTCATATAAAATTGCGGAAGATATAATACAAAATTCTCAGATGCCAGGATCCTTAGGAACAAATTCATTAAATTAAAATAAAATCTAATTTTATTCATACCTGAGTCCTTTATCGATGTAGAGGATGAAGCCGGTTAATCCTCTGCCACTAGCCGTCCACGTGTCCGGCCTCTAACGGTGATCCACGCAGAAGAGGGATGAAACCTTCAAGGTATGAAGATGACACTTAGGGAGAGAGGGTGCTAGCGCCTCTTGAATCCCCTTATAGAAATACAGAAGATATCTTTGAAAAAGATCTAATCTTTTCTTCTCATGCTCACTTCCTAGGAGGAAGGAACTATATTTATAGGAGTGAAAAATGTTCCAAGGAGAAGAAGAGACCTCTTTTCATGGTAATGTCATGGTAACGTTAATCCAAGAAACAGAAGAAACTCCCATTTTCATGGTAACATCATGGTAACATTAATCCAAGAAATAGAAGAAACTCCATATGGTAACGTTAATCCAAGTGTCACAATCTCAGCCTTTGAAATTAGGAGTTGGTTATCTCATAACTACATGCCCCAATTTGTACGTGTTCATCATCGAACCGTAGAGATTCATCATGCCTCATCCCATGGGCATGATTCCATCTTCACATGGCTGAGATTGGCCATCCATACCCGAATAATCAGAGCCATCCATCACATGGATCAAGTCATATTTGGGTATCCAATTATTTGTTCATCATATGCACAAATAATTTCTCCTTAACATTCCTTTCTACTATAATGGATCATATCCATTATTATTATCTTCTTTAAATTGGGTCTTACCCAATTATTTAATTGATCATCTTATCTGAATTAAATCTAATTTAATTCTCATTTTAATTCATCCAAAATTCTCCTTAATGCGTGTGACCCATTAGGCCCTTTAACATGTTGGCAATAATCATGTCCTAATCATAGACCCTAGGAATGATTGAACAACTCTTTGTCCAAATCAACATGATTATAGATCATGAGAGGCCTCTAGCAAAGCATCATGACCACCTAACTGCTAAAGGTTTTGTTGACATGACCATCAACACCTATCCATGAACGGTTACCGTATATCAAATCCTTTCGTCACATATCCCAATCAATCAGTGGTATGGAATGTGTCAACCCTGTAATTGATCTTTGTTTACTTGATCTCAGAAAAAGTTGACTCATATGAATTAGAACTTCGAAACCATTTCGAATTCCAACTCAACCTTACAAGGATTTAACAATCAATTTAATCCATCAAGTGGCCGTGGGATATAACACTTTCTATCAAGGAAGACGAATCCTGTCTTGATCAAACACCATCTTCATGTGCTTCATGTCATACCCAACCGACACCATATTTGCCACCCATGGCTAGAGCGACGTTTGGATATTGTCAAAGTATGACATTCCATACATGAGATGCAATGAAGATCTCAAGTCAAAGGATCACTCATACCATCGTCATTAGAGATCAACCATCGACACTATATAGAATATCCATATGGGATCTCTGTACGGGTCATCCAATGCATCGTTACAATAACAAGCATCCACACACCTATCCAAGTATCTTCATACTTCAGCTTGTGAAATCAGCTGCTCACCCCAAGGGTGAGGATATGCAATGTGTGCTAGTCTCACGGTTTCGATGGTGTCCAGTCCCATCTACACATCGATAGGGAAGTTTAAAGAATTAAATCATAACGTGCAATTTGGATCTCACAATTTGTAATCTCTATTACAAATTCCATATGCACTGTTCACATTCTTTTGGACTTTATCTCATAGACAATATATCAAATAAAAAAACATCTGGATAGATAAAGAAACCATTTTATTTGATTTGTATTCATAGAATGTATATAGCATCCGATCCGATTGGATCTAGGGCATACACTAACAGTCACATACTTAGAATGAGGATTAATGTTTTAAAACCATTAGCCAACTCTCATGCCAACTACTGATGGTCAAATTTGAATAAACAGAGAGTTTAAAGCCATTAGCCAACTCTCACACCAGCTATTGATGTTCAAAGTGTGAAAATAGAAAGTTTTCTAATAGTAGTTGGCATGGTAGCCGACTACTAGGCATGTAGTCAGCATAGTAGCCAACTTCTGTGGGTCAAACAGAGAGCAAACTAAAAGTAATCGGCATGGTAGCTGGCTACTGGTCCATTAGCCGGCATGGTAGTCGGCTAACCACTGGTCTAAGCACAGTAACGGCTAGTTCTGACACATTTCAGCCGATGCAATCTTTAGTGTAACCATTTCAAACGATCATAAATGGCTAGTTAACATTTTAATCCTTTAAAAGATTATAAATACAAGTTCAAATGAAGGATTTTATGAGGCTTTTGAAGAGATTTAAGTAGGAAAAAGAGAGAAAACTCAAGAGAGAATTCAGCCTTCTTTATTTCAAGGAGCTGTTTTGCACCAAAGCATTGAAGGCCATTAAAGCTGATTCAAGACTCCATCCAACAACTTTTGAAGCTTCTCCAAGTGCTCAAAGAACCAATATTTTAAGGAAGAGAAGCTCATTTAAGGAGACCTACCAAATCAGTAAAGTGCCTTAATTATTTCATTACTCATATAGGAGTTGTTTCATTGTGAATCTTGTATTATTATTCACTTGTTTGAGTTTCAACTTGGTTGAAACTTGTGTTGGATGTACCAAATCTAGAATTGATGATTTTTAAGGCTCCCTTATGCCTGGTAAACAAGAAGTTAGCTGGGTTAGCTAGGTTTGTAATCATTGAGAAAATGATTAGTGAAGAAAATTCCCAATGGATTCTTGGGGAATCGACGTAGGTGCAAAGATTGCCACCAAACCACTTTAAGTTTGTGTTTGACTCTTCTTTTGTGCTTGATTGCCTACTTATTCCCTTCATTTCACTCTACACTTACACAACTTTAATTGTTTTTGAAATTGCACATATTTGCTAAAAAATTTTAAAGAATCCAATTTACCCTCCTCTTGGGTTGCTTAGCGCCCAACAAGCACCAATATTACAGTTTTTCAGGATAATTTACTTTCAATATGTCTATCATTGAGTCACAAAGCCATGCACCTATCCCAAAGCTAAAGGAACAAAATTTAGAGAGAGAAGAAAGCTAGAACCAGTAAAGAGCTAAAGAGATTAAAGAAAGAACTACAACAATTTACAAGGGGCTTTTATTCTCTTCTCTTGAAAGCTATTTATAGATAATTGAAAGGCAAATTCGTGGCTAAAATTTGAATTTTTAAGCTTAAAGAAATGTTGAGAAAATATCTAGTGGCATCAAGTGATCAAGCTAAGGAGAAAGATATCAATCAAATATTCAAATTTGGAAATTTGGTGGCTTAGGTGCTCACAACTTTATTTGAGGCTAGAAATTCTTCCTTCCAATTTATTTTTAGAAAAAGAATTACTTGAGCTTAAAAAATTTAGATCTATGTGATATTCTCATTCCTTGTCTATTTTTAGTATTTTTTTATGGATTTTAAGGGATTTTAGGGTTTTTCATCCTTTTTGGTATAGTAAGGGATGAACCCAAGAAGAAATAAGCTAAAGATTACAAACATAAGAACAACCAAAGGGGTCATGCTGAAGTACAAAATTAAATCAAAGATAGAGTTGTCAACCAAGTTATCAAATAAAATATCTATTAGCCAATCAATTAGTAGGAAAATTAGCTTCCATTTGATGGCACTACTAAAATCTCCTTCTAGAAAAATGGTGCACCAGAGAATAAATAATGCCATAATTGATAAACACATAAATAATTATCACAAAACCTATTAATTAATAATTCAACATATATATTATTATTTAATATTTTACATAACATTTTAGGAAAAACCTTATCAATTTAAAGAGCTCGATTTTAGAAATTTAACGATGTAAACGGCACTCAAATCAGACTTAAAACGAGTTCGAAATCAATTTTAGAAGGATTTAGCACGAATTTTAAAGCAAAGTCGGCAAACCCAATGCCGACTTCATCGTCTTCTCAATAGTAGCTTCCTTATTTCGCACGATTCTTCTCCCAGTCAAATCCAATCTTTTCCTCTACCAATTAAGGAATAAATTAGATAGGAGATTATCAAATTGGAAGAATTAAATTCATCTAGAAGGAATTTTGATTTTATCACAAAATCTTCGGGATTTTCTCCGCGCTTGTTGCTTATCCGCATCTTCTCTGTTTTGGCAACAGAATCGTTGCTTCTACGCGTCTGGGCCATGTCCGGACTTCTACAGACTTCTACAAATAGCAGCAAGGAGGGGTCGGTAGGAGGATCATCGGTGGATTCGGGGAGATCTCTTCTTCCTCAATCGAAGAAGCAGTGAGAGGGAGCTCTGTTCCAGCGGTGGAAAGTGCTCTGTTCCATCTGTGGATTGAAGAAGGTATGTTCCAGGAGGCCTGGAGTCTGTAGGTGGTCAAAGGAGCGCATCAAGGAATAGATGAGATCTAGATAGTTGTTCTTAAGAGTTTCAGAAAATTATTCCAAAGGATCACAAACTCCTAATTCTCCTCTAAGATAACAAAATCTCTCTTCACTTAAGGGTTTTGTTAATATATCTGCCAGTTGTTCTTCAGTATTCACATAATCAAGACAAATTTCATTATTGGCAACATGTTCTCTTATAAAGTGATATCTTATTTCAATATGCTTTGTTCTTGAGTGTTGAATTGGATTTTTAGTTAGATTTATTGCACTTGTATTATCACATCTTATAGGTGTCTTATCAAGTGTGATACCATAGTCTTCAAGTTGTCTCTTAATCCATAGGATTTGAGCACAGCAACTTCCAGCTGCAACATATTCTGCTTCAGCAGTAGATAATGCAACCGAATTTTGCTTTTTGCTAAACCATGAGATTAAGTTACTTCCTAAAAATTGGCATGCACCACTTGTGCTTTTTCTATCTAACTTACATCCAGCATAATCAGAATCAGAATAAGCAATCAGATTTAATGTTGAGTCTCTAGAATACCATAAACCTACATTTTTTGTTCCACTTAAGTATCTTAGTATTCTTTTAACAGCAATTAAATGTGATTCTTTAGGTTCAGACTGAAATCTAGCACATAAGCAAACAGCAAACATTATGTCTGGTCTACTTGCAGTTAAGTAAAGTAGGGATCCGATTATACCTCGATAATATTTTTGATCAACCTTCTTACCTTCTTCATCTTTGTCCAGCTTGCATGAAGGACTCATTGGTGTTCCGAGGGGTTTGATTGATTCCATACCAAACTTCTTTAGAATTTCTCTTGTGTACTTTGTTTGGTTGATAAAGATTCCCTCTTTGCTTTGTTTGATTTGAAGTCCAAGGAAGAAATTGAGTTCTCCCATCATGCTCATTTCAAATTCTCCCTGCATTAACTTAGCAAACTCTTGACATAGAAGATTGTTAGTAGCACCAAATACAATGTCATCAACATAAATTTGAACTACAAGTAAATCTTTATCTTTTCTTTTCAAAAATAATGTTTTATCAACATTTCCTCTTGTAAAATCATTTTCAATCAAAAATTTACTTAGTCTATCATACCAAGCTCTAGGTGCTTGTTTCAAACCATATAAAGCTTTGTGCAATTTAAAAACGTGATTTGAAAATTCATGATCTTCAAATCCCGGTGGTTGTTCACAAATACTTCTTCATTTATTAATCCATTTAAAAATGCACTTTTGACATCCATTTGAAATAAATTAATGTTCATGTGACATGCAAATGCTAGTAATAGCCTAATGGCTTCTAATCTAGCTACAGGTGCAAAGGTTTCATCAAAATCAATACCTTCTTCTTGATTATATCCTTTTGCAACTAATCTAGCTTTGTTTCTAATTACTATGCCATTTTCATCTAGTTTATTTCTAAAAACCCATTTTGATCCTATAACAGAATGATCTTTAGGTCTTTCTACTAATGTCCATACATTATTTCTAGTGAATTGGTTTAATTCTTCTTGCATAGCTAGCATCCAATTATTATCTTTTTCAGCTTCTTCAATGGTTTTAGGTTCAATTTGAGAAACAAATGCAAGGTGATTACTAATATTTCTCATAGATGATCTAGTTCTTATTCCTTGAGATGGATCACCTATAATCAATTCCTTGGGATGACTATAAGCGTATCTCCAATCTCTTGGTAGATCTATATCATTATGATTAGTATTAATATCATCAGCATTAGGCGAATCATTATCTTTAACTTCTTGTTCATGATCTGAAGATACATCAATATTAAGTTTTTCAAGATTGTTTTCGAGAATGTTTGTATCTTCCTCATCATCAATTGATTTAAAGATTCATCAAAAATTACATGAATAGATTCTTCAACAATTAGGCTTCCTTTATTGAACACTCTATATGCTTTACTAGTTGTTGAATAACCTAAGAATATTCCTTCATCAGATTTTGCATCAAATTTACCTAAGTTGCTTTTACCATTATTATGAATAAAACATTTACAACCAAATGCATGAAAATATTTAATGTTGGGTTTTCTATCATGCCATAATTCGTAAGGTGTTTTCTTTAAAATAGGTCTTATTAAGGCTCTATTTAGGATGTAACATGCTGTGTTAATAGCTTCCGCCCAAAAGTATTTCGGGAGTTTACTTTCACATAGCATGGTACGGGCCATGTCTTCTAGAGTCCTATTTTTCCTTTCAACTACTCCATTTTGTTGTGGGGTCCTAGGTGCAGAAAAATTATGATTAATACCATTTTCATTGCAAAAACTTTCAAATAAGTGATTTTCAAATTCAGTTCCATGATCACTTCTTAGAGACACTATGGTAGTGTTTTTCTCATTTGTTACTTTCTTGAAGAATTTCATGAATATCGAGAAAGTCTCATCTTTGTGAGCTAAAAACATTACCCAAGTGAATCTAGAGTAATCATCTACTATCACAAGACCATATTTCTTTCCTCCTAGACTTGTGGTTCTAGTTGGTCCAAAAAGGTCCATGTGAAGTAGCTCTAATGGCCTAGAAGTTGAAACAATATTTTTAGATTTAAAAGAACTTCTTGTTTGTTTTCCAAACTGACATGCATCACATATTTTGTTATTTTCAAAATCTAATTTAGGTAGACCTTTTACTAAATCCATTCTAATTAGTTTTGAAATCAGGTGTGTGCTTGCGTGACCTAATCTTCGATGCCACAACCAACCAATCTCATTCATATTAGCATTATTAGCAACTAAGCAATGATTATTAGTAGACAAATTGTCTAAGTCAATCAAGTATACATTGCCATTTCTATTTCCAATAAAAACAATGCTATTATCAATGGGATTAGCTACTGTGCATATAGAAGATTCAAAAGATACTTTAAAACCTTTGTCACATAATTGACTTATACTAATTAAGTTATGCTTTAAACCATCAACATAAAGTACATTTCAATATATGTGGAGGGAGTTATTTGAATGTTACCAAACCCCAAGATTTGGCCTTTGCCATTGTCGCCAAATGTAACAACTCCTCCTCTCTTTTCTTCAAGGGTGATGAATTCTTCTTTGTCACCCGTCATATGTCTTGAGCAGCCACTATCAAGATACCACTTTCTCTTTGATCTCTTGGCCACAAGACATTCCTGCAATGAAATCAGACTTTATGTTTAGGTACCCAAGCTTTCTTGGGTCCTTCATGGTTAGTAGCAACAAATATTGTTCCTTTCGGAACCCATATTTTCTTTCCTTTAACATTTAAGTTTTTATTAGGTTTTAGAATTTTACATTCATAAGATTTATGTCCTTTTTGATTACATTTAAAGCATGTAAAATTACTTTGGCCAGCACGCACAAAAATATTTTTCAGTGATTTTTGTTTTCTTAAAGTGTTATACCCTAATCCGGCTTTGTCAAAAACTGCTTTTTGACTATTTAATAACATGTCTAATTTAGTTGAGCTTAAGGTAAACTTATCAACTATGTTCTTATTTTTCAACCTCTTTCCTTAGTTTATCATTTTCATTTGAAATTAGTTCTTTTTCTTTTACTAAAATCTCATTTTCAGATTTAAGTTTCTTAACTTCATTATTAAGATTTTCCTTTTCTTTAATGAAAGTTAAATTTTCATTTTTCAAAATCTTGTATTTCTTTTTCAAAACCTTGAAATCGCTAACAAGTTCATTAAAAGCATCAAAAAGTTCATCAAAAGCAAATTCATCGCAAGGGTTATCGGAACTTACCTCATCGTTGTCGTCCGCCATAAAACATACGTTTGCGACTTCCTTTTGTTCTTCTTCTTCGGAAGAAGATTCCTCGCTGTCACTCCAAGTCGCCACATAAGCCTTCTTTTTCTTTTTGTAGGCTTTCTTCAGTTTAGGACATTCATTCCTAAAGTGCCCCGGTTTGTTACACTCATAGCAAGTCAAGGGGTCTTTCTCTTTTTCTTTGTCCTTGTCCTTGTTCTTATCCTTTTCTCCTTCCCACTTTGCTCCAAATTTCTTCTTGTGGAAGGGTTTCTTTCTCCTCATGAATCTTTTAAACTTTTGGCTAAGAGAGCAGTCTCTTCATCANTTTTGCTAAGAGAGCAGTCTCTTCATCATTATCATCATCATCATCACTGCTGCTCTTCTTCTTTTGCAGCTTTGAGGGCAATTACTTTCTTTTTCTTTGTGTCCTCCTCTACATGCTGCCTCATAGTCAGCTCATGGGTCATAAGAGATCCTAGAAGCTCCTCTAAGGGTAAAGTGTTGAGGTCCTTAGCTTCTTGGATTGCTGTCATTTTTGCTTCCCATGATCTTGGTAATGACCTAAGAATTTTTCGAACAAGTTCAGAGTTAGTATATGTCTTACCAAGACTTTTCAAACCATTTACAATATCTGTAAATCTAGTGTACATGCATGCAATGGTTTCAGATTGTTCCATGCTAAATAATTCATATTTATGAACAAGAATATTAATTTTAGATTCTTTTACTTGATTGGTACCCTCATGGGTAACCTCTAGTCTATCCCAAATCTCCTTTGCGGAATTACATGTGGAGATTCTATTAAACTCATTAGCATCTAAGGAGCAATATAAGACATTCATGGCTTTAGCATTAAGCTGTGCCATTTTCCTATCATTATCATTCCAGTCCCTTTCGGGCTTAGGAACAATAGTGCCATCTATAACATGTGTGGGTGTACTAGGTCCATTGATTATAACACCCCATAGCTCATAATCAGAAGCTTGAATGAATATCCTCATTCTAGCTTTCCAATATGAATATTTGAACCATTAAACAGTGGAGGTCTATTCGTAGAATGACCTTCAGCAAATGATCCAACTTGTGTTGCCATTTGGAACTTTAGCTCTTGATCGTGTGATCAAAATCTAATGAGCACTAGCTCTGATACCAATTGTTGGCCCAGATGACAACCCAAGAGGGGGGGGGGGTGAATTGGGTTCTTTAAAAATTAGCCTTTTAAAAATGTTTGCTTAATAAGAATGAAGGCAATAGCAATGCAAATATAAAGTGCAGTGAATAAAACAGAGATAGAGAAAGAGTCAATGAAGCACGGCAAACACAAAGATTTTATAGTGGTTCGGTGTATCCAACACCTACGTCCACTCCCAAGATTCACTTGGGTCCACACTATAATCACCCTAGATTACAGCAGAGTTGTTTTACAAGCTCACAACTCAAACTTGTTGTTTTCCCGGGATCACAACGAACCCAGCTGGTTTTCAAGGGCTCACCAGCACAAAAACCCTAACCCAAGCTTTACCAAGCTTGTACCGAGGTAAGACTACCTCCAACTAGTTCAATCCCCCAGATTGAACTAGACACAAAGAATAAAAGTATTGTTTCAGTTACAAAGCTCCTTAATGAGCAGATAAACAAATATAAGAATAAGTTTAGAAAAGCCTGATTGCAGTTGGTTGGCTTTGAGCTTTTCTTCTTTTCCTCAACTCCTTTGAAGTGTAGAATCGGGCCTCAGCTTGGATTCTTCACGGAATGTATGTTGGAGTTGATTTGAGCTTTTCCTCTTTTCTTTGAGTGTTGAAAATCACTTGAGATGCTCTTGAATAGCTCTTGGATTTTCTTCTGAAGCTTCCTTGGATTGTTGAGCTTGAACACAGAAGGAGCTTCCTTTGATTTCACACTCTTTCTTTCACTCTATTTTGAATCACGGATTTTTTCAAATGAAGCTCTGTTTTTTCGATTTTTCTTTTCTTTTCTCTTGAAATGAATATCTCTCTATTTGTATATCTTTGATTTGAAAACGGCTTCTCTATTTATAGATTCTGCAAAAATATAGCCGTTAGAAACAAAGAAAAATAGCCGTTAATTAAAAATCTTACCGTTGACGCTGAGTTGGCATTCAAAAATTTTGCCCAGATTTGCTGGAGTCGACTCATGCTTTCCGCGAGTCGGCTCGAGGTCGTGATACCAAAAATAGAAATATTCAGAAAGTTATAGGGTCGACTCATCAAAAGTAAAGTGTCGACTCCTGACAGTCGGGGGTCGACTCATGAAAAGTTGGGGTCGACTCGCGAAGTGCTCAGAAAAACACACCTCTGGTGTCTGAGCGGAGTCGACTCGCACAGTCATGGAGTCGGCTCGACAGAATCGGGGGTCGACTCGAGAAATTGCATGGGTCGACTCGAGACAGACAGTCATTTCTGTACTCTGAGTGGAGTCGACTCTGAAACTCAAGAGTCGGCTCCGGAACGTATCAAAATCAGAAAGTTTTCTGATTGACTTTAAATTCGTTCCAGATTCATTTTAAATCATTATTTTGACTTGAATATAATAAAATTGACATTAAGAATCAATTCAAGAAATGTTCCAAAAACTCATTGATTAAATATGAAGTATAAAATTTCTTTTTGAAAGCTTAAACATTGACTTGAAGTTACTTTCAATTTGATTAAAGTTATACTTTAACATTCTCATTCATTGTTCTAAATAAATTCATTGCTCATGTAAATAAACTCATTACATCTTTTAATGTACACATGGCTTTTGGTAATCATCAAAATCAATAAGATAGATTGGGGCATATAATTTTTTAACAATCTCCCCAACAAATGAGCCATCTTAGAGAACCTATCAACCACTACAAAGATGGAGTCGTGCTTCTTCTTGGTTTTAGGTAATCCTAGAATGAAGTCCATACTGAGGTCTTGCCAAGGACGATCAGGCACTGGCAAAGGAGTATATAGACCGGTGTTCTGCTTCTGCTATTTTGCAATGGCACAAGTTCGACATCGGGCTATTATCAGGGCAATGAGCCTTTTTAATCCTGGCCAATAAAATTGGTCCTCTATCGCTAGAATAGTCTTATCTCTTCCAAAATGACCAGCTAATCCCCCAGCATGCGTTTCCCAGACTAGGAATTCTCTAAGTGACGTCCTAGGGATACAAAGTCTATTGCCCCTAAAAAGGTAACCATCCTGGATGGTATAATCTCCACTGGTACTGGATGGCCCTAGCTGAAGGATCTTATAAATTTCACCAAAGTCATGACAGGTCTCATACTCATCTTTTATCCGGTCGAATCCTATAACTTTGGTGCTAACAGTACTCAACAACAAAGGCTTACGGCTTAGGGCGTCTGCTACCTTATTTTCTATACCGGCACGGTGTTTCAGGACAAAAGTGTATGCCTGAATGTATTCAACCCATTTGCCGTGCCTAGAATTTAGCTTCTTTTGGGAGTTCAGAAATCGGAGTGCCTCATGATCAGAAAATAAGATAAACTCCTGCGGTAGTAAGTAATGTCTCCAATACTTAAGGGCTTGTACTACCGCATAGAATTCCTTATCATAGGTGGAATATCTAAGTTTAGCTTCATTTAGTTTTTCACTAAAGAAAGCTATGGGGTGATTTTCTTGGCTTAACACTCCACCTATGCCTACTCCCGATGCATCGCACGCAACCTCAAACACCTTAGAAAAGTCTGAAAGTCTAAGTATGGGTGCATGAGTCATCCTATCCTTAAGCTCTAGGAAGGCCTTATTAGCTGACTTAGTCCACTCAAAATTACCCTTCCTAATACAATCAGTGATGGGTGTGACGATGGTGCTAAATCCCCTAATGAATCTCCTGTAAAAGGTTGCTAGGCCATGGAAGCTGCGGACATCGTGGACGTTCATGGGTACCGGCCACTCTACGACCGACCTAACCTTTTCAGGATCGCTGAAACACCTTCTGGGGTTACCACAAAACCTAGAAAGATAACCCTATGCGTCATGAAATCACACTTCTTAAGGTTTGCATATAGGCTATTCTCTCTAAGGGTCTGACAGATTAATCTGAGATGGTTAAGATGGTCCTCTTTGGTCTTGCTATAAATTAATATATCATCAAAATAGACCACTAAGAATTTTCCCGTGTACTCTTTCAGGACCTGGGTCATGATTCTCATGAATGTGCTAGGTGCATTTGACAGCCCAAAAGGCATCACGACCACTCAAACAGACCATCTCTAGTCTTAAATGCAGTCTTCCACTCATCCCCTGGTCTAATTCTAACTGATGGTAGCCACTCTTAAGGTCTATTTTGGAAAAGATAGTGGCACCGCCATCATGTCCAACATGTCATCTAGTCTGGGATAGAGAACCTATACTTGATAGTGATTTTGTTGATGGCCCTACTGTCCATGCACATTCTCCAGGTACCATCCTTCTTAGGGGTTAATAGTGCAGGAACTGCACAAGGACTTAAGCTCTCCCTAATGAAACCTTTCCTAAGTAATTCTCCCACTTGTTTTTGTAGTTCTTGATGCTCAGTGGGGTTCATCCTATAATGGGAAGGTTTGGGAGGGTGGATCCTGGGATCAGGTCAATGGCATGTTGGATGTTTCTCAGGGGTGGTAACTGATCAGGCAATTCTTCAGGGAAGACATCCTTAAACTCCTCTAGGATCTCAATTACTTCTGGGGGTTGTTCCTTTTGGACTGATTCATAGATCTCTTTAGTGTCAAAATCCAAACAGGATTACCCTCAGTGATGTCCTTTTCTAATTCCTTAGCTTTAATCAGATTAACTCTTGGCTTGCTATCCTTAAGGTTGCTAGATCCTTTCTTGATTGGGTCCCTAGGTGGAGTTGGATGTATCACATACTTGTTCCCATTGTGTTTAAAAGAGCAGATGTTGGATCGACCAAACAAGGTGGCATCGTGATCGTAAAGCCAAGGTCGACCTAATATAATACTACTAACACCCATAGGAATTACATCGCACCAGACCTTTTCCTCATAATTTTGCAATTTGATTAGTATTTGGCATCTGGACTTGATTGGGATAGAGGTGGAATCTACCCACGAGACCTTATAGGGACTAGGATGGGGAACTGTGGTCAATCCTAATGACTTAACTGTATTGGTAGAGACGGCATTGACACAACTCCCGCTATCCACTATGATCTTGAGCACCTTATCCCCTATCTTAACAAAAGTCTGTAGGATGTTAGTCCTACGCCAATCTTCCTGGTCCTTAGTTTGAGTCTGGGTCAAGATACATCTAACCACTCCTAGTAGGTCTTCAGACTCAAATGTTTCCTCCTCTCCATCGTACTCATCTATCAGATGGGTATCAGCCTCATAGACCTCTCCCTCAGGCTCAACTAGGGACTCGGATTCAGTCTCAGGTAACTCATCTATATGAAGGGATCTGACTGGGCACTGGCTGATCATATGTCCCGTTTGTTGCATCTAAAGCATTTGTCTAGGGGTTGGAATTTCTTTGGACCTCTACAGATTTGCCCTTATCCTCTCTCTGGGGTATAGGGGTACTATTCTGGGGTCGACTCAACTTAGTTCGGCTTGTACTGGGTCGGCTAGTGTTGGTCGACTCGGGAAAGTCTGGCGGGGGTCTGAGTACTGGGTAGGTCTGGGACGACTAGGATAGGCCTGGCTAGATCCTGGATATGGGCTAGGGCTCTTGGTAGCCTCTGATCTACGATAGGGTGGCCCTCTCTGAAAACGTTCATAATCCCTAGCAACTTGGTAAGCTTCTTCTAAATCGTGTACCCTTCTTAGGTAGAGTTCTCTTTGAATATCTGCTCTCAGGCCATACCTAAACTTGGATAGGTGACTTCCTCAGACTGAACGATATTACACCTCATGGTATACTCTTGGAATGTAGCAATGTATTCATTCACAGTTTTACTACCCTGAATTAATCCCTGCCACTGGTCCAATAGGCTCTGTTCATACGATGTGGGGACATAATTGGACCTAAGTCTAGCCTTCATGGCGTGCCAGGTGACTATGGGGTCTCTACCCTCTAATAATTGCCTTTGCTCTAAAGTGGCCCAGTATAACCTAGCCTGTCGTACTAACTTGAGCTTGGCAAACTTAAACTTACGCTCTTCAGACATGTCGTACCAGTCAAAGTACTGGTCCATCCCTTCCTCCCAATCTAGGTAGTCCTTAGGGTCCATAGAGCCATCGAAAGTAGGTGCTTCAAGTCTGACACTTCTAAGGGCTCTTTCTTCTTGGTCTACTGCCTCATGATTGGGTCTCCTAGGGAGGACATCTAGGACTGGATCAGGTCGAAGTGGTCTCCTAGGGTTTGGCCTTATGTAGAGGTCAGGCTGTTGGGCTCTCCTAGGATGAGGTGGGGTCTCATGATCAGACTTAGTATGGGGCTCACGGCTTCTTCTAGGATGCCCAACCTAGTTTCGACTTGATCAAACTTGACCCTAATCTAGCCTCAGATTGCTTGATGTCTTGGTTCATTCGGCTAGTTGTTCAGTGATGATCCTTAAGTGATCATCAATACTTTGATTAGCCATGGGTTTAGCCTGTAATGGAGGTGGTGATGGGCAAAAAGATGCTCCTGATCTAGTTCACATGCAAGCACAATCAAGCATACAAGACTCAGACTGACTCGGACTATAGTATGCTAGACCTCGTCATCCAGAGTAAAGGATTTGGCTTAATGCAAGCCAATCTAACAGTAACTCTTCAATTGGCCAGTTGGGATAGGTGGAAGGGGGAGGCTCGTCCTGCAAATTGCAGGTGCCTAATTAGAATAACCCCAACACTCCACTTAAGTCATTTGACATTTGACCTCCGTTCTAGACACCAATTTCAGAGCACACGCCAAATTGATTTGTACTAGTCTCCTTCAGTACACTAAACCGACTGTTAGTGTCCCTAGCCCTCTAGTGCAAATGTCAATTAAGTTGCTACTCAGTTTTAGATTAGAGGCTTGGGATCGGAATGCACGGATGGTTGTTTTGGGCCAAGGAAGGGGTCTCAATCCCTCCCTTATATGATATCAATGAAAGCCCTTAAGAGTAATTTAATGCAGATGACTGACAAACCCTAATCCAGAAATCTATAAATAGCAATAAATCTTAGAATTTTTTTCAAAGATCGAATTAAATTCTCAAAAATAACAAAAAATACTTTAAATTATAATGAATCTAGAGAAATAAATTTTGTAATTTTTGATATATGCAGGCAGAAACAATTTAATTAACAGATGATATACTGATAATAACGTGAATTAAAATTAAGCCCTAACTATGCTCTCATACCAAACTGATGCAGGACCAATTCGCATGCAAGTAATTTTTTTTAATGATTAATAATTACAATTAATTATTCTCCTAAAGTAATAGCCTAAGAGGGATTCAAAAAAATTTACAGTAAATCCACACGCGAAACAGTTCCTAAAAAATAAGGAAGAAGGACCACCGAGGCTAAGAAGCCCCGGTAGGGCTTGCTCTCCTACAATAAAGTTACTAGTAGATTAGAAGGGTGTACCTGGCAAGAGGGGGAAGATTAAAGTGTTGAAGGGGTTGCTCTGCCTGACGGATGCGCCCTAGATGACCAAGCCTTGAGCTCATGGATCTACGGCTAAGTATCTGCTGACCTGGATGATGATCACCTTAAATCCTAGATTTGTGGCTACTGAGGGATCTGCAAGATCACCATACAAGGGTTAAAGAATAATAAAAAATTTAGAATAGAGGCAAAGAGATAAAGAAGGAGTAGAGAAAAGGGAAGGCCGGCCAAGGGCTCTTGGATGTCCACTATTGGAAGACAAAGGTAGTGGCTAGGGTTTCTCCCGGAGACTTGGAATGTTGGCACGCGCAGGAGGAGGAAAACAAGAGCACCAGAGAACCAATTAACAAAAATCACAATAACTCAAAAATTGGATTAATTGATTAATAATAAAAGATACATCATTCATACAAGAGGGTCTCTTTTGTAGAGCAAGAGACTTGGGGCCCAAGAAAATACAGATATGGAAAGAGAGAAAAGAAAAAAAGGTGCCCTAATCAAATTTGGCATGAAATCTGCAGCGTCCAGATGAGGAATGTGATCTTTTAGATGCAATCAGCAGCAGCTGGATTCGGCATGAAATCTGTGGCATCCAAATGAGGCAGGTGATCTTCTAGATATGGTTGAGATGCAATCAGCGACAGCTTAATTTGGCATGAAATCGGCATCGGCCAGATAAGGAAAATGATCATCCAGATCGGGAAGGTTGCTTGCTCTGGCATGTGGGCTGCTTGAAGTAGGTGTGGCACCAACTTAAATTTAGCAGCTGCTCTGTCTGACTGTGATGGCCTTGTCTTCTGCTCCAATACTGATGTCTCCTCTTGTAAGCTGATGAACTTACTACAAGACTCACATTAAAATAAACTGAACTGGATAGGACTCAATTTAGAATAAAATAAACTAGATGAGACTCGAAATAAACTAAACTTTATTTCCCAATTTAAAACTTGAATCATAACTAATCAGATATCCATAAAGGGTTAAGAATCCTTTACTTGATCCTGGTGCCCGCACCATCTATTATTTTTCCAACAGAGTATATGTAACCTGACCAGCTAGGCAACCCATG
The DNA here is from genome assembly GCA_900491605.1 of Calamus simplicifolius. Classification (NCBI taxonomy): domain Eukaryota; kingdom Viridiplantae; phylum Streptophyta; class Magnoliopsida; order Arecales; family Arecaceae; genus Calamus; species Calamus simplicifolius. The sequence continues at coordinate 549,611 of UESW01004431.1, read as the reverse complement.
GCTTTATTTCTTTTTTAATTACAATTGAGGACTAGGTTCTCATGTAGTGGTTTCGTTGGCATCACTTTCCAGAAGAAGCACCATCTGATGATAGGATTCTCCTATGCACTAAATTTTAGCTGAATTCTTGAAGCCACCATCTTAGCTAAATAATCTGCTACTTGATGTGCCTCCCTAAATATGCGTTAACATTTAAAATTTATAACTTCTTTTAGTAGACTTTTAATCCTCCTTAAATAAGAGTACATACACAAACTCTCTTCATTAACTGATGTTATGACCGTAGACGAGTCATCTTCCAATATAATATCACTTTTTTGTACATGATAAAATACTCCTTAAGTAAGAGTCATCTTCATGATTGTATTTACATTTTTCATGAGAAATTTTATTGTTCCCACATCTAGTTTGAAAAGCGGTTCCAAAAAAAAAAGAGAAAGATCATTTGACTCCTCCAAGTTACAACGCTTGCACTGAGCTGATACTCTTGCAATTTTAGTAGATAATAATTTTATAATAGTCAAACTCTATCTTTAATTAGTTTCTAAATAAAACATTGGGCTCTATAATTACCTTTATTGCTCTAGATTTTAAATGATGAATTTAAATAAAATCTCAATTATATTTTAATTCTCCATGAGAAACTTAATTTTGCCACTTGCTACTTTTGGTTGGTGGATCTAGGTGTTGCTTAGAAAGTGCTACATGTGTAGATAGGAGAGTGTGAGATTATGGGTGCTAGTATGGGCTCGAGCCTGACCTTGAAAATTTTAGGCCTGGGCCAAGATTTCTGGCCTATAAGATCGGCCTAGGTCTGATTTTTTAGACCCATTCAAATTTAAGATTAAGTCTGGATTTAGAAAAATAAGACTGACTTAGGTTAGCTCGATATGTATATATGTATGTACATATATAGATGCAAGCATGCATGTGTGTATATATATATGTGTGTATGTGTTTGTATATATATTTACGTGTATATTTTTTTATTTATGCATATACATATGTATGTATGTATGTATATGTATATGTATGTATGTATATGTATGTATGTATGCGTGTGTGTAGTATTGGGTCTAGATCAAGGTTTAAAGGCTTAAATGCTATAGAAATAAGTTAAACTTAGCACTAACTTCTTTAGGATCACTCTTTCTATTATAATAATTAAAAAATTAAAACATAAGTCATAGGTCAACATTCTTAATATTTTATAGAAAGTGAGGGTAGGGCCTTAAGAAATTCCTATAAGGTTGGACTCATGCTGGCAATACTAGATCCAAGTTTAGATTAGGCCCGGCCCAACTTGATGCGTCCGGCTGCTCATTTATCCCCTATCCCATGCCCACTCCTATGGGAGAGATTGGGAGGTAAAGGAGCTCTCAGGAAGAGTGTGGGAGTCGGGAGAGGTGCCAAAATAAACAAAGTAGATCATATTAGGCGACCACGACCAATTCATGCAGAATTCCGAATAATTATGAATCTACATTATCCGGCTACAATGCCACTACCTCACAGCTAACCTTCACTTAAATCACTCCCTCCTTTCTTTCCATATTGGACACTGAAAATGAGTGGATGGCATTTGTTCCATCTTTTTGTGATCAGGCTTGCCCTCTTAGGGAAACTCGCTTGCTTGGCGCTAACATGAAATTCTTAGTAATTAATGTAGTTTAGTAAGGAGAGAGGGAATAAAAATAACAATTTCAACTCATATGGCAAGTTTTTCTTGAGATTGAATCATCTTTTCATAGGAAAAGTTTTTAGATAGAAGAGGAAAGCTCCCCTCTCCCAACTTTTTAGCCAAACATTAGAAAATAAGTGTGGAAAGGCTTTCTACCTTTATTTTTCTCTAACTAAATGAGCACTAACAAGGATGGGGATGATTCTTTAGACCCGTCCTACCCCATTGCCAATCCCTAAGAAGGAAAATGATGGTATATAGAAAAACATGTACAAACACATTGATGCAAGAGGAACAAATATGCAAAGCATAGTAAAACCAACAAGATCGATTTTTTTTTAGATTAGAGGATGATCCTAGATTACAGTGCCGAAGAAAGGGAGGCAAAAATTATTGAAATATTAATTTAATAAGAAAGAATACCTAAAAATAGTAAATAAATAAAATTAAAATTTGGACTAGACATATTGCTGAAGACATTTTCTTAAAAATAATTATTTTTCTATCAGATAGGTGAATTCTATGAAAATAGTAATCTACAGTATATAAAGTCTTCATACTGTTTAACCTTTAAGCTACACCTTGAAGTATGGTATGCTAATACTTATACACCTGCAGTGGTACTAACAACAACAACAATAATAATATTGTGTTTTTGGAAAAAGAGATGAGATGATATTGAATAGAAAAAAACTTTAAAGAGTACTAATTTCTTTTTTTAACCTAAAAGCAAAAGTATGACATTTAATCCAAAGAGAGCATAAGAGTAAATGGATGGAGTAGGAAAGAGGGTGAAGGTCCCCATGTAGCTGGGAAAAAGCTTAGATGAGTTGAGTTGAGTTTGAGTTTTAGGAAAGAGGGTGAAGGTTATAGAAAAAAAGGTATTAGTTGGTAAAAGTTTCAAACCAATGTGACTTTTACAAAAAGACACTAATCAATCCAAGTTTCTAAACTAAGCATTTCTTGGAAAAGGGTATTAATTGATCAAAGAGTCTCTTAATGGTCAATACAGGTAATTGTTGCAAATAGTTAGGCATTTCAAAAATAAAAAATTGTAACAATCCTTCATTATTTTCAAAATAATAAAGTACTAATAAAATGTACATGCTACTATGATGTAACACTATAGGTAGACAACATGTTAACCGATAGTTTAATATATATATCAATTTTTAAGAATAAAAGAGTTAAACATTGATATTGCTTGATAGAATTATTTGAAAGATTTCAATCACATCATATTTGAATATTGATATTTAAAGAATCATTTTTTTAAAGGTCACGTGCTTTATCTTGTCTTCATAAGTGCTTAGGATTATACTAGTTAGATTTATAGGAAGTGACCCTAGCTAATTTCTATACCTATATAGATATGCTTATCAAGAGTGCTTTCATTCACCCCAACATATATATCTTCAAGCATGATAAAGTCTTAGAAGTTTATCTTTCAAATTAATACAAAAGCAAAAGTACATTACCTCTAAGAAATGGAATTTGCTCTGGAATTTTAAATTCTAACGATTTAATATACTTAGGAAATATAACCTTGTTACAAATTTAATTGCATACACACATGCTAAATTTTTTTTGAACCCTTGACTTTGAATATTCAATTGATAACATCAGTAAAAGTAGGCTGCAACCATGGTCATCTAATTATACTAGTAATGATCTCATTTTGTTTGAAGTATTCTATATCTTCTCTCCTCATATAGCTTTAGTAAGAAAGTTGGGTACCATATTATTAGTCGATAGATATTTTAACATGATTATAACTTTTGTTCCTAAGTTTCTAATAAATAATATTTTTTTAAATATATTTAAATTTATTTATGAATCTCTTATTATTTGTTAGGTGAATAGATGTCTTATTATAACAATATAAGGTTTTCGGTTTAGCTATCTCTTTATAAAAGCAATATATCTAGAAAAGCATATCATTCAAATTATATCTTTTCTTCCTAGTCTAGTTATATATTTTGACTCTATTGAAGACAGAATATATATATATATAGGATGACCAATCAATAGCTTCTCTACCAAGCGTGGATCACTAATTTCTAGTATACTTAGAATCTAGCTTTCTCAAAGCCCAATTTGCATCAATATAATATTTTAAAATTGATTCAATACAAATAACATAAATAATAATTCATAGTATTTTTTAGATGTCTTAAAACTCTTATCAATTTCTTTCCAATGTCTATAAGTAATTATGAGCAAATCTACTCAACTTACCCATCGCAAATGCAATATCTGGTCTAAAACAATTCATTAAATATATCATAGTTTTAATGATTTTACTATATTTAGATTATGGTTTTGGTTCATCTTTAAATCATACTAAATTATAATGAAGATCCAAAGGTAGATTACTAGATTTATAGTCAAATGATTAAATTTTCTCAAAATTCTTTAAATATAATTTTATTCAGATAAAAGTATTTTACCATCATGACTAATTAATTTAATACCTATAATAGGTCCTAATCCTTTAACTTCAAATACTTGAGAAACATATTTCTTTGTCTCATTTATAGACTCAATATTTGAAGCAAATTCTAATCAATCATCAATATAAAGTGTTATTACTATGCAAGAATTTTGAGAACTTTTTGTAAATACATATATAATTAACTGTCATTACTTTAAAAATCAAACTTCTTAATTTCTTCCTTAAACTTTTTATTTCATTATCTTGAATCTTGTTTAAAACAAAATAAGGACTTGTGAAATTTAGTATCAAAGCCTAAGATCCCTTTGATCATGCATCATTATGACTCCTAGTAAAATCTTTTTATTCCAAGTACAGTAATTTTATTTTCAATATATTATTAAAATGTTTCCAAATAATACAGTATCTTATCATGACATTCTCAATACCTCTTCAATACCCTAAAATTATGTATGATCTATTAAATATGAGCAATCATTATATTTTTGGAACAATATCTTTTTACTATATAAGTTATATGAGGTAGAGATATATATATATATATATATATATATATATATATATATATATATATAGCAGACATACTAGAGTAATAAATTTTTACTATGTTTATGTGAGATAGGCTAAGATATATTTAAATATTATATGTAGATATATCTACTAGATATCTATCTCACCTATATAGAATAAGATATATAGATATATATATATATATATAATAGCAGACATACTAGAGTAATAAATTTTTACTATGTTTATGTGAGATAGGCTAAGATATATTTAAATATTATATGTAGATATATCTACTAGATATCTATCTCACATATATAGAATAAGATATATAGATATATATTATAGCAGATTGGCTAGAGTAATAATTTTTTACTATGTTTATGTGAGATAGGCTATGAAATACTTAAATATATCTTTGTTTGAGTTCTTTCAAGTCAAAATAGGATGAAAGTCCAGCAATAATTTCTATCTATATATGTATTTCATCAGGTGAAATAAGATACACTCAATTTAATATTATATCTAAATATATCTATCTCACATATATATAATAAGATATATATATTATATAACAAATAGAGAAGAGTAATAACTTTTTACTATGTTTATGTGAGATAGGCTAGGATATATTAAGTATATCTTTATTAGGATTCTTTTAGGTCAAAACAGGATAGAAGTCCAAAAATAATATCTATCTATATATACATTTTATTAGGTGAAATAGATATACTCCAGTTGAATGATTATGATATACTAAACCAAGAATTATTGCACTATAAATAAAAGATTAAACTAGGATTCTTAAGGGTATTTTTGGATAACAAACTTCATAAGGCCCTTTATAAAAGCCTTTTCAAAAGACAGATTGATTCTTACACCATTACACTAAAATATTTTGATATTTAAATTATCAGGAACAAGGAAGAGATGACAACAATGAAATGGTGGCCATTTTGTTACTTGCTTATGGTTTCAGCCTTTATAATGTGCTCTTTTTCATATACAGGTAAAAATATTTGAATCGATATTTCATGCTCTCAATCAAGAAAATATTTTTTTGGTTAGTTGAAATAAAATAAAGGGAAAATTGTTTGTTTCTAGGCGTGAACTATTTTTTGTCATGATTTTTTTTGAGAATATAATATGAATTGCTACCATCAAGTCCTTTATTGTATCTTTCTTAGTAGATAAGGAATGCCATCCATTAATTATTTTTGGCATCAAATAACTAAATCATGGAATTTACAATAACTAATGTTTTATTTATTTTTATGTATTTTATGGCGATAAAATCATATTGAAGGATGAATAAAGATTGACATACATATATATCAACTTAGTATATTAATAAAAAATAGCTGCATGAAATAGGATGAAAATATTTAAATAATATAGAAAGAATCATATTCTTTTACCATTTCATTTCTTTTATACAAATTCTTACAAAATAATTAAAAGCCCTTAGTTAAAAGAAATATTAAAGTTTTTTTTCTAAATCAAAGGAAATTGAATGAAAGTCTTTGTAGCTATTTGAATGGCACCATTATCCCTTTGATATGTAAGGCCACTAGATTATGAAGTAACCTTTTGTACAAAATAGAGAATAGTTTTGTTTCACCCTTCTATAAAAGATAGATTTCATCATATGTTTTTGTATAATTAATTAATATTTGATTGAGTTTATATTTTATAAAAAATATTCTTTATATTTAAGCAACTGAAAGTATTTTTAGATTTCAAGTAGACTAGAAAATTCTTAATTATTTGCTCAGACCATTTGATTATTACTCTCAATAGAGGAAGCAGTATAAATGAAACAAGTGGATTTGTACTAAACTATGATAAATCAAAGAGAATAGAAAAATATCGATAATTATTTTGCATCCATCTTCTATGAATAAAATATGAATAACATCTTATAGTTTTCTTTCCCTCTAGACCAACCAATTGATATCCAGCCATCATTTCATGAGCATTGATTTTCTTTCTCCTCTTTTATTCTTAGAACATTATTATTTTATCCATGTTTATTGTCTTTCTTTATTATCTAACATGGTATTTTCACTATTTAACGTGAAGAGTAGAATGTATCATTTTTTTTCTTTTCCTAATTATTTTTTAAATACCTATTAACCACCTAATTTTATTCTTAGAATAGAATTAGTTTTAGTATTCTTATTGTGTATATACTTTTGGTCCTTTAGCATGATCATAAATCTAGATTAGCTTTTCAAAATTTTGTCTATCCCATCTACCGACCCCTTGGATTAAGTTCCTAGTTCCGCTATTGTATTTATCATTCTAATTAACTATTTCTCTCTCTTTCTTTCAACAGAACCAACAAGCATTGGATTAGATGATACTGATGTAAGTTTTCTTATCCACCTTTTACAAATAACTTATCTTGTAATCATCCTTCAAAATACTAACAAGTCTAGCAAATTAAAAAATTTCTTTTGAGCATATTATTGAGAAGCTATACCATATATAAATCTACCCAATGATTTCCTTAGTTGGTTGGAAAGAAATTCATTTTCTTCTTTTCTCTAATGAAAAATACCTAAAAGAAATTAATTAATCTGCACATTATTTTGACCAAGCATGTTTGATTGTAGTTCTAATAAAACATCTTAATGCTAGTTGCAATTTTTGTTTTCTTTCTTAAGATGCTGGCTTTTGTTGCTACAGGCAAGGAAATGGTGCATTGCAAGCCCCACAGCTTCAGAGGCCGATATGTTAAGTGATATAAATTACCTATGTGGAGCAGAAGTTGACTGCAGCCCTATAATTTTAGGCGGTGCTTGTTTTTTGCCAAACTTTACTAGGGATCATGCTAACGTGGTGTACAATCTTTTTTACAAAGATCATGGGTCTCTAGAAGTTGCATGCTTAAAATTCTTTCAAGGTCGTGCCGTGTTAATTACATCTAATCCTTGTAAGTTACAAGTCAACCTCTATGAATCGGTTTACATGCAAAGTCCATATCCTCTTCTTTACGCAAATTATATATTTTAATAATTGATACTTCACAATTTTGAGAAGGATGGGCTAAGGAATGACATATATGTTTTGTGGCAGCGATTGGAGCTTGCATCTTCCCATGAAGCTATGTCAAACTCCAAATAAATCATCATCAGACTTTCAAATAAAGAAGGCTCCTGGCTTCTCACTTAAGTTATTTTGTTGGTGATGATACTACTTGTCTATTTAATTTATCAATAACTATCACTAGTTTTATGTCATTACTTTTGATGGAAAACATTCTCTCATTTATAAATTGGTTTTTGTGTTTGCATGCTTGTCTTTGAGGAAGAGCAGGATTGACATTTAACTGAAGTTAAATGCGATTGAGTAATTTCCACTAACATGGGCCACAACCCTGCATGCACCAGTTTAGAATTATAGGTCGCATGGGATTGGATTGGTATGTCACTGTTAATCAAATCTTATGGGATAGGAAAACCCAAAGGATGCGGTAAGAATGAAACTTCTATACTTTTTAGTATTAGATGCCGATCAAATGGTAGGACCTACGGTTTGTCAATCCTACTTTTATCCACTTAGATGTGTGATTGGATTGTATTATTATAAAAACAATCCAATCCCATCACTTACAATCCAATCCCATCCAATCTGTCATCCTAAATGTGCTCTCAATAAATGGCAATGCATGGATCCTAAATCATTCCCATCTTTGCTGTTTAAACATAGTTATCTAAAGGGTTGATAACATGTATCTTTAACAAAATAGAAAAAGAGATTAGTGATGGTTCCAAAGTAGATATTTGAATTGTTAGGATTTAAGGATCTCATATGTATAATTAGAACACCAAATAGCAATAATATTATTTTCATACCAGTTTGTTCCATTACGAGAAAAGTGGAGAAGCCTTAAAAAAGCTTAGATCTTCCTTTTCTTGCTCCTCTCTTAGGTGGTATTTCGATGAAAAAAACTAATCACAGATCTAAGGAGAGGAGAGGACCTAGCTTATTTCTAAAGAAACCCGAATAGGCCCTTCCATCATGGGTCATCATGGGCTTTAGCCTATACAAACCGTCAACTGTATCACCAACAGAGGTGCACTTATGCTCAAACCATATGGATTATAATTTGAATCATAGTGGGCTCATCAGACTTATATCATAAGACGAAATTCGTTCGGCTAGTTTTACAAAATTAAAATGCCAACAATTAATGACAGCCATATATGAAAAATTTTCAACATAAACAACCAATCTTAACGATATGGGAGGGGACCTGGAGCAAATGGGATATTGAAACTTGATTGGCTTACGTTGAGGTTGAATTTATCAAAAAATCTGATTTTAAATGTAGCCAAGCCCTTGATTTGAAGTCCCAAGTCAAGGATGCAATAGTCATCACATACCCATAAGATATAACTTTATAAGTACGTAAGGCATCCATTAATATGATATTATTACTAAGTAGCAAAGGAAAAAATTTAGTTAATTAATAATTTGAATTACATCGCTCTCAATAATATATTTTGATAAAAAATAATCCTATGATGTAGAATTCTCTAACTCAATTAAATTCTCTCCTATCAATTTTCTAATACATCTATTGATTTGAATTTGAAACAATTAAGTAAGTGATGATCACCCTTGATGAGATTCATTCCTTACACCCTTGACGAACATGGGATGCCCAACAATAGATCAATTACAAGACTATCCATCAAACGTCGATAAGGAGAGGGTCAATACCTGAGTGAGGTTGGGGTAGATGTTAAAATGATCAATCATTGTTTAAGAATCACATTCTTATCTTATGCATCATACATTAAGACAAGTGATTGCATATGATAGGCCTTCCCAAGCGGCATAAGTTTTGGCCGTAGCAATTGTTGCTGCGAAAATTCATTCTTCGGCTTAGGGGCAATGCACGTCAGGATTGGATAGTACTCTTTCATCCAGATGGACCTGCAAGATAGTCCTCATGCAGGAATTATAGGGGTGATCCCTGCGAAAGACTCTTCGATGCCCAAGTCAGTGAAAATTTTGAGCAAATGGATGAGAGGAGAAGGCTCCAGCAGAAGGACCTTCCTCCTTGAGATGATTTTTTAGAAGCAATGACTTTTGCTAGAGTTATTTTTTGGGCTTAGATTGCCTTCGAGAGCATACCTGGAGAGTTCTGAAACTTGATATTTGTACGCTGCCAAGGAGATGAACCGTTACCTGATTTTTTGGGCATTTTATGGAGTTGGCATCCGATAAGGCCAAAATCCAAATGGTTATGGGGATCGGCAATTGATGAAGCTGACGGGTGCTTTATCAAAAATTTAGAATACCATTGATCATGGACGGAGTGCTGTATTTGGATTTCATTTTTATTTTAGGAGGCTTATTCCATGATTCTTGCAATCATGGTGGTTCATCCTCTGAGATATCTGGCATGGTTTGAAGCAGCAATAGTGCTTATATTGAAAGGATGAGGATCGATCCTGGCGAGGTACTAAGATAGCTCGATCCTGCCAAGGTTCGGATATAGCTCGGCCCTTCCAAGGCACTGAGATAGCTCAGTCCTACCGAGGTTCGGATATAGCTCGACCCTTCTGAGGTTCAGATATAGCTTGGCCATTCCAAGGCACTGCGATAGCTCGAACCTCCCGAGATTTGAATATAGCTCGGCCCTTCCGAGGTACTGAGGTAGCTCAGCCCTTCCGAGGCATTGAGATAGCTTGGACCTACCGAGGTTTGGATATAGCTTGGTCCTTTCGAGGTACTGAGGTAGCTCGGTCATTCTAAAGCACCAAGATAGCTTGGACTTGCCGAGGTTCAGATATAGCTCGGCCTTTCCGAGGTACTGAGGTAGGTCAGTCCTATCGAGGTTCGAAGACCATCTCTGGTGTTAGCATCGAGATCGATGATGGAGTCGGTACTAACTCTAGAGTTGGTAAGAAGACCAACTTAAAAATCGGTGCTAGGGCTAACTATGGGGCCGAATTGGTGCTGAGGCCGACTAGAACTGACTTTGGAGCATAGGGCCGAGTCCAGAGACGAGGCCGCCTTGGTAGTTGGGGCCGCTTTTGGAGATGAGACCACCTTGGAGGTTGGGGCTGTCTTAACTTCCATCGTTAACTCACACATGGCTTGATCAGCCATATCATATGGTAGTTTATCTTTTTCCAAACATGGTAGTTAACGAGTCAAAAATCAAAAGTGGCTTTAGCCTTTTCATTATTTACACGGATGTTGGCGCAATGATAATATTAACCTGTATCACATGCCCTCCACTTCCTAGTCCGAAGCGTAGGTTCGAGCATAGGAAGTAGAGTTCCAGATGGCTTAATTCGAGTAGAGAAACTTTTTGGCATACCGAGAATTGCTCAGCCATGCCAAGGTTCGAAAAGAATCTTATCTTGCTCCGTCAAGGTGCAAAAATTATTGATCAGAGAAATTTTACTTGGTCCTGCTAAGGTATGAAGAATGTTGCTCGACCTGCTGAGGTATGGAGAAAAGTTGCTTAGCCATGCCGATGTTCGAAGAAATGTTGCTTGGTCGTGTCGAGGTACAAAGAATTTTTTTTTACTTGGCCTTGCCGAGGTTTGGAGAATGTTGCTCAATCCTATCGAGGTTTGAAAAAATGGACTCATAGGTCAATGATTAGGCGACACATGCCTTTCATCCATAACTCAAGAAAAATTATTATTCAATAAAAAATATTTGAATCGAAGAGTGAAGTTTTATTACAATGAGCAAAATGGCTCGGTTTAGGCATACTTCACTAGTAATAACTTGGGGTTTAATATAGTTCCATGTTTTTGGGGTACTATATTCTTTGAAGGTCTTCATTGCTCGAAGATGATATGGGTTCCATATTTGTTGCTGCAAAAATTTGTTCTCCGGCTTGAGGGCGGTGCATGTCAAGATCTGGGTAGTGTTCTCCCATCTGGATAGACCTGTAAGGTAGTCCTCACGCAGAAATCATAGGGGATGATCCCTACGAAGACCCTTCGATGCCCAAGTCAGTGAAGATTCTGAGCAAAAAGATGAAAGGAGAAGGCTCCAGCAGAAGGATCTTTCTCCTTGAGATGATTTTTTAGGAACAATGACCTTTGCTAGAGTTATTTTTTGGGCTTAGATTGCCTTCGAGAGCGTACCTAATGGGTCGTGAGACTTGGTATTTGTACGCTGCCAAGGAGGTAAGCTATTACTTGATTTTTGAGAACGTTTTAGGGAGTTGGCATCCGATAAGGCCAAAATTCTGATGATTATGGGGATCGATAGTTGATGAAGCTGATGGATGCTTTAACGAGAATTTGGAATCTCGTTGATCATGAATAGAGTGCTATATTTGGCTTCTATTTTTATTTTGGGTGGCTCATTTCATGATTCTTGCGATTAGGATGGTTCATACTCCAAGATATCTGATGTAATTTGAAGCAGCAATAATGCTTATGTTAAAAGGATGAGGATCAATCCTGGTGAGGTACTAAGATAGCATGGCCATGTCGAGATTCGGATATAGCTCGGCCCTTCTAAGGCTCTAAGATAGCTTGGCCCTACCGAGGTTTGGATATAGCTTGGCCCTTTTGAGGTTTGGATATAGCTCAGCCCTTCCAAGGCACTGAAATAGCTTGGACCTGCCGAGATTCGGATATAGCATGACCCTTCCAAGGTATTGAGGTAGCTTGGCCCTTCCAAGGCAATGAGATAGTTTGGACCTACCGAGGTATTAAGGTAGCTCTGCCCTTCTAAGGCACTGAGATAGCTCGGACCTACCGAGGTCTGATATAGTGTTGGTCCAGATAGCAACCCAAGAGGGGGGGGGGGGTGAATTGGGTTTTTCAAAAATTAAACTCTTTTTAAAAACAATCCCCCAGCGGAAGTGAAAACTTAGATGTACACGAATTAAAACAGAGTATGCACAGATAGAGTTAGAGACAAGGAAACAATCACTGCAAATAAAGAATTTTATAGTGGTTCGGTGTACCTACACCTACAGCCACTCCCAAGTACCTCTTGGGTCCACACTATAATCAATCTGATTACAGCAGAGTTGTTTTATAAGCTCACAACTCGAACTTGTTGTTTTCCTGGGTGCACAATGAACCCAGCTGGTTTTCAAGGCTCACAAGCACAAAACCTTACAACACAAGCAACTGCTTGCACAAGGCTAACTGCCTCAATTGAATCAATCCACTAATTGACCCAGCAAATAATAACATTTTACAAATCAAGAGCTCCTCCAATGAGCAAATATACAATGATAGAACAAAGATAAAGAGATAGGAAACAAGCATGATTTGCAGATCTTGGTGGCTTGCTTCTTCTCTTCTCTTGAGGGAATCTTCCTTAGTATGCTCTTGAAGCTCAGAAGATCAGAAAACTAGGGCTTCTTCTTCTTTGAGATTTCTTCAAAATGGAACTAAGAAAGCTAGGAATCTCTCTCTTTTCTGTTGGGAAATCAGTATAATCCTTCCTTTCAAATCTTTCCTCTTTTTTCTTTTGATTTTCTGATGAATTTCACTCTTGTTTTTCTTATTTCTCTATTTTTCCTCTCTTCTTATCTTTCTCTTGTTATTTTTTCGGATACAACAAAAACCCCTTCTTATAGACCCCTCTTAATCCATAAATAGCTGAAAACTATCCATTAGAAACAAGTGTAAGAAGGATTAGAACCAAATAGAGTAATAGCCGTTGGGATTAAAAAGGATAAAAATAAAGTTTAGAGACGTTCTGACAGTTTTGGAGTCGTTTCTGAGAATCTGGAGTCGACTCTAACTTTTTCGGAGTCGGCTCTAAATCGAAATCCCCAATCCGCTCGATCTGGAGTCGTCTCTGACTTTTCTGGGGTCAACACAAAAATCCTCTGGAGTCGACTCTAACAGTCCAAGTGTCGACTCTAATTCGTGACCAGAAAAACCATTGTTCTGTCTTTCTGTTAGAGTCGGCTCTAACAGTCCAGGTGTCGACTCTAAGTCGTGACTAGAAAAACTATCGTTCTGTCTTTCTGTTGGAGTCGGCTCAAACATTCTAGGTGTCAACTCTAAAGTCTGTGCCGATTTTCGGAGTCGACTCTGCGATTCTATGTGTCGACTCTAATGTCTGCAATCTTACCTTGACATTAGATTCGAACAGAACTTGATTTGTCTTGTGATTTCGATTAATAAATCAAATCATAAACTGAAAAACTTAACCAAAATACTTAGTAACTTCAAATGTTATACTCAAATAGTTTTGTTAATCATCAAAATCAATAATTGGGTCAACAATCTCCCCCTTTTTGATGATGACAAAACTTTCAGTATATGCATTAAAGATTCATTTGAAATAAGCGTTATAGACATTATTAAAGCTTTAAAACTTCCTAACAGAGAATTTGATGCCAAGTTTCAAATCCGAATCGTGCGTCTTGGGTAGCAGATGATGAAGACGAAGCTTGCCTCCGAATCATGCGTCTCCTCGTGGGAACCGCCGGTCCACCAACAGTAGCTGCCTCTTAGGAGCCATAGGGTTTGATTGAAATGAGTAATCAAGAGATTTGAAGGGTTTAGAGGTGTTGGAATCAGTTTGGAACGACTCTAGAGAGGATTTGGAGAAGATGGATTTTGTATAGGTGTCGACTCCGCCTTATATTTTGACCTAGGTTTACTTAGAGTCGACTCCCGCAAAGCGAGGTGCCGGCTCTAATTGCCAGACAGAACATCAAATAGGAAGGTATCGACTCCACAGACTGAAGGTGTCGACTCCACAATAGTTTTAGTGAAAAATTCAAATTTCAGGATCTGAAACTGATCAAATTGATCATCAAACTCTAGACAAGTGTCCCTTAACAATTGGGGAAACAATGAATCAAATTTCTAAATAAATTTCCTTATTGAACATAGAGGATTTTCAAGAAATTGATGAAGTCTAGATAGTTGTTGTCCTTAAGAGTTTCAGAAAGTCATTCTAAAGGATCACAAACTCCTAATTCTCCTTTAAGATAACAAATCTTTCTTCACTTAATGGTTTGGTAAAATATCAGCTAATTGATCATTAGTATTCATATATTCAAGACAAACATCATTGTTGGAAACATGTTCTCTGATAAAGTGATTTCTATGTGTTAGTTCTAAAGTGTTGGATTGGATTCTCGTTAGATTAATGGCACTAGTGTTATCACATCTAATAGGAATTTTATCAAGTGTGATACCATAATCTTCAAGTTATCGCTTAATCCAAAGGATTTGAGCACAACAACTTCCAGCTGCATATACTCTGTCAGCAGTGGATAATGCAACCGAATTTTGCTTCTTGCTAAACCAAGAGATTAAGTTACTTCCTAAAAGTTGGCATGCACCACTTGTACTCTTCTTATCTAATTTACAACCAGCATAATCAGAATCAGAATAAGCAATCAACTTCAAAGTTGAGTCTCTAGAATACCATAATCCTACATTTTT
>UESW01004431.1:447703-528887 GCA_900491605.1 Calamus simplicifolius | reverse complement strand
GGCCACGGCAGCGGCCGTGGCCGGAGAAGACAAAATGGGGGGGGGGGGTTTCCCCACCCTCCCGTTACCATTTTTTTTTTTTGACTGTGGCCTGGCCACCGTGGCCAGGCCACTGCCGGCCACGGCAGCGGCCGTGGCCGGAGAAGACAAAGGTGGGGGGGGTTTCCTCCCCCCCCTATTACCATTTTTTTTTTTTTACAGTGGCCTGGCCACCGTGGCCAGGCCACGGCAGCGGTGTGGCCGGCTTCTCCGGCCGCGGCCACGGCCGTGGCAAGAAACAAAATGGGGGGGGGGTTTCCCCCCCCCCGGTTACCAATTTTTTTTTTTTTTATTGTGGCCTGGCCACCGTGGCCAGGCCACTGCCGGCCACGGCAGCGGCCGTGGCCGGAGAAGACAAAATGGGGGGGGGTTTCCCCACCCCCCCTGTTACCAAATATTTTTTTTTTTTTACTGTGGCCTGGCCACCGTGGCCAGGCCACTGCCGGCCACGGCAGCGGCCGTGGCCGGAGGACCCGCCACGGCCGTGGCCGGAAGACAAAATGGGGGGGGGGGGGTTTCCTCCCCTCCCCCCTTTTTTTTTTTTTTGGTGGCCTGGCCACCATGGCCAGGCCACTGCCGGCCACGCAGCGGCCGTGGCGGAGAAGACAAAATGGGGGGGGGTTTCCCCACCCCCCCCCCCCCGTTACCAAATTTTTTTTTTTTTACTGTGGCCTGGCCACCGTGGCCAGGCCACTGCCGGCCATGGCAGCTGCCATGGCTGGAGAAGATGGCCACGGTCTTGGCCGTGGCCGGGAAAATTATTACAAAAAAAAATTATTTAAGAGGGTGGGGGGGCTTACCTCGGTCGAAAGGAGACGCCGGAGTTGGAGGAGACCGCCGGGGAGCCGGAGTACCAGAGGGGGGGAGCCAAAGCAGCGAACGGTGGCAGCTGGATTTTTTTTGGGGAGGGCGGCGGCTAGGTCAAGACGGGGAAGAAGAAGAGAAGGCCGGCCATGTATATATGAGTGATTAGCGACGCAATTTATTGCGTCGCTAATCGGTCGCAATTTTTTTTTTAGTTTATTATGTATTAGCGACGCAACAATGCATCGCTAATCCATCGTTAATTTTGCCTTATTATATTTTTATGAAAAAGGTTGCGACGCAATTAATTGCGTCGCTAATGCGTCGCTAACTTGGCACCAATATCTGGCGGGAAATTTATTTTTATTTTCTAGAAATTGCGTCGCTAAAGCGTCGCAATATTTTTTTAATATTTTTAAATGATTAAAATATAATTTATGATAATAATTGCGACGCATACAGTGCGTCGCAAAAATTTTCTAACTATTTCATTACATATTTATCCAAAAAAAATTGCGACGCAACTAATGCGTCGTATATATATATTTTATTTATTTTTTTTAATATTTATAAATGATAAAAATTAAAATTTATGATAATAATTGCGATGCACAAATTGCGTTGCAATATTTCTTTTATACTTTTCATTACATATATTATAAAAAAATATTGCGACGTAACTTATGCATCACAATATTATATTTCTTTTATTTATTAATACTGATAAAAATTTATTTACTAAAAATAATTGCGACACATACATTGCGTCGCAATATTTGTTTATTTTTTCTTCAAAATGCATCGCTACGGCGTCATAATAATTTTTAATATTTATAAATGATAATATATATAATTTATGATAATAATTGCGATGCACAAATTGCGTCGTAATATTTTTTAATACTTTTTTATTAAATATTTTTATAGAAAAAACATTGCGACGCAACTAATGCGTCGCAATATTATATTTTTTTATTTATTACTGATAAAAATTATATTTACTAAAAATAATTGCGATGCATATATTGCGTCGCAATATTTGTTTATTTTTTTCTTCAAAAATGCATCGCTACGGCATCGCAATATTTGTTTAATAATTTTTTTAAACTTTTTCATTACTTTTTTTAAAATAATTATAAACGATCCGATGGTTGCGATCGATCCAAGCCATGATCAATCCCGGTCGGCGAAGATCCGACGGTTGCGATCGATCATAACCATGATAGATCCCGGTCGGCGATGATTCGACGGTTGCGATCGATCCAAGCCCTGATCCCGATCGTCCACGATCGATCTCGGACCGTGATGATCGGATCCGATCGGCATCGATCCGATGGTTGCCATCGATCCCAGCCCTGATCCTGATCTGCCATGACCGATCTTGGACCCCGGCGATCGATCCGATCGGTGACGATCCGACGATTGCGATCGATCCAAGCCCTGATCCCGATCAGCCATGACCGATCTCGAACCGTGGTGATCGGTCCGATCGGCGATGATTTAACGGTTGCGATCGATCCAAGCCTTGATCCCGATCGTCCACGACCGATCTAGGACCATGGCGATCGGACCGATCGGCGTCAATCCGACGATTGCCATCGATCCAACCCCTGATCGATCCCGGTCGGCGATGAACGATCTCGGACCATCGCGATCGATCCGATAGGCAACAATCCGATGGTTGCGATCGATCCAAGCCGTGATCCCGATCGGCCACGACCGATCTTGAACCGTTGCAATCCGTCCGAGATTGGCGACGATCTGACAGTTGCGATCGATCGAAGCCATGATCCCGATCGGCCACGACCGATCTCAGACCATGGTGATCGGTCCGATCGGCGACGATCCGACGGTTGCGATCGATCCAAGCCCTGATCCCGATCGGCCATGACCGATCCCATACCGATGCGATCGGTCCGAGATCGCTGACGATCCGACGGTTGCGATCGATCCAAGCCCTAATCCCGATCGGCCACGACCGATCTCGGACCGTGGCGATCGGTCCGATCGGCATGATCCAACGATTGCAATCGATACAAGCCCTGATCCCGATCATCCACGATCGATCTCGGACCGTGGCGATCGGATCGATCCGATGGTTGCCATCGATCCCAACACTGATCCTGATCCACCACGACTGATCTCGGACCACGGCGATCGATCCGATCGGCGACGATCTGACGATTGCGATCGACCAAGCCTTGATCCCTATCGGCCATGACCGATCCCGGACCATTGTGATCGGTCCGAGATCGCTGACGATCCGACGGTTGCGATCGATCCAAGCCCTGATCCCGATTGGCCACGATCGATCTAGGACCGTGGCAATCGGATCGATCGGCATCGATCCAACAGTTGCCATCGATCCAAGCCCTGACGATCCCGGTCGGCGATGAACGATCTTGGACCGTCGCGATCGATCCGATAGGCGACAATCCGACGGTTGCGATCGATCCAAGCCGTGATCCCGATCGGCCATGACCGATCTCGACCGTTGCAATCTGTCCGAGATCGGTGACGATCCGACGGTTGCGATCGATCGAAGCCTGATCCCGATCGGCCATGACTGATCTTGGACCATGGCAATCGGTCCGATCGGCGACGATCCGACGGTTGCGACGATCCAAGCCCTGATCCCGATCGGCCATGACCGATCCCATACCGATGCGATCGGTCCGAGATCGCTGACGATCCGATGGTTGCGATCGATCCAAGCCCTAATCCCGATCGGCCACGACCGATCTCGGACCGTGGCGATCGGTCCGATCGGCGATTATCCGACGATCGCAATCGATACAAGCCCTGATCCTGATCGTCCACGATCGATCTCGGACCATGGCGATCGGACCGATCGGCGTCGATCCGACGGTTGCCATCGATCCCAGTCCTGATCCTGATCCGCCACGACCGATCTCGGACCACGGCAATCGATCTGATCAGCGACGATCCGACGATTGCGATCGATCTAAGCCCTGATCCCGATCGCCCACGATCGATCCCGGCCGTTGCGATCGGTCCGAGATCACTGATGATTCAACGGTTGCAATCGATCCAAGCCCTGATCACGATTGGCCACGACCGATCTTGGACCATGGTGATCGGATCGATCGGCATCGATCCGATGGTTTCCATCGATCCAAGCCCTGATCGATCCCGATCGGCGTGAACGATCTCGGATCGTCGCGATCGATCCGATGGTTGCCATCGATCCAAGCCCTGATTGATCCCGATCGGCGATGATCGATCTCGGACCATCGCGATCGATCCGATAGGCGACAATCCAACCGTTGCGATCGATCCAAGCCGTGATCTCGATCGGCCACGACCGATCTCGACCGTTGCAATCCATCCGAGATTGGCGATGAAGGTTGCGATCGATCGAAGCCATGATCCCGATCGGCCACGACCGATCTTGGACCGTGGCGATCGGTCCGATCGGCGACGATCCGACGGTTGCGATCGATCCAAGCCCTGATCCCGATCGGCCATGACCGATCCCATACCATGCGATCGGTCCGAGATCACTGACGATCCGACGGTTGCGATCGATCCAAGCCCTGATCTCGATCGACCACGATCGATCTCGAACCGTGGCGATCAGTCCGATCGGCGATGATCCGACGATTGCGATCGATCAAGCCCTGATCCCGATCGTCCATGATCGATCTCGGACCGTGGCGATCGAACTGATCGTCGTCGATCCGACGGTTGCCATCGATCCCAGCCTTGATCCTGATCCGCCACGACCAATCTTGGACCACGGCGATCGATCCGATCTACGATGATTCGACGATTGCGATCGATCCAAGCCCTGATCCCGATCGGCCACGACGATCCCGGACCGTTGCGATCGGTCCGAGATCCCTGACGATCCGACGGTTGCGATCGATCCAAGCCCTGATCCCGATTGG
This sequence comes from Calamus simplicifolius, assembly GCA_900491605.1. Lineage (NCBI taxonomy): Eukaryota > Viridiplantae > Streptophyta > Magnoliopsida > Arecales > Arecaceae > Calamus > Calamus simplicifolius. Next base: position 524,133 of record UESW01004431.1, on the reverse strand, counting down.
CCATGACCGATCTAGGACCGTGGCGATCGGATTGATCGGCATCGATCCGATGGTTGCCATCGATCCAAGCCCTAATCGATCCCGATCGGCGATGAATGATCTCGGACCATCGCGATCGATCCGATAGGCGACAATTCGATGGTTACGATCGATCCAAGCCGTGATCCCGATCGGCCACGACCGATCTCGGACCGTTGCAATCCGTCTGAGATCGGCGATGATCCGACGATTGCGATCGATCGAAGCCATGATCCCGATCGGCCACGACCGATCTCAGACCATGGCGATCGGTCCGATCGGCGATGATCCAACGGTTGCGATCGATCCAAGCCCCGATCCCCGATCGGCCATGACCGATCTCAGACCGATGCGATCGTCCGAGATCGCTGACGATCTGACGGTTGCGATCGATCCAAGCCCTGATCCCGATCGGCCACGACCGATCCCGGACCCTTGCGATCGATCCGAGATCGCTGACGATCCGATGGTTACGATCGATCCAAGATCGATCCAAGCCTTGATCCCGATCGGCCATGACCGATCTCGGACCGTGGCGATCTGTCCAATCGCTGACGATCCGACGGTTGCGATCGATCCAAGCCGTGATCCCGATCGCCCACGATCGATCTCGGACCGTGGCGATCGGTCCGATCGGCGACGATCCGATGGTTGCGATCAATCCAAGCCTTGATTCTGATCGGCCACGATCAATTTTGGACCGATCGCTATTTAACATAATTATTTTTTAAAAAACATTGCGACGCAAAGGGTTACGTCGTATTTTTTAATATGATAATTATATATAAAAATTAATTCTATTTATAATAATTACGACGCAACAAGTGCATCGCTAAATTAAAAATAATTTTCCTAATTTTTTGGTTTATTGCATCGCTAATGCGTCGCTATTTAACATAATTAATTTTTTAAAAACATTGCAACGCACTGTGTTGCGTCGCAATTATTTTTCTCATATTTATACTTTATAAAAATTAATTTTATTTAAGTATTTGCGACGCAATTGGTGCATCACTAAATTAAAAATAATTTTTTTAATTTTCTGATTTATTGCATCGCTAATGCGTCGCTATTTAATATATTTAATTTTTTAAAAAAATATTGCGACCCACTGAGTTGCATCGCAATATTTTTTATAATATTTATACTTTATAAAATTTAATTTCATTTAAATTATTTACGACGCAGTTGGTGCGTCGCTAAATTAAAAATAATTTTTCTAATTTTCTGGTTTATTGCGTCGCTAATGAGTCGCTATTTAATATATTAATTTTTTAAAAAATATTACGACGCACGGAGTTGCGTCACAATATTTTTAATATTTATAATTTATAAAATTTAATTTTATTTTAATTATTTGCGATGCAATTGGTGCGTCGCTAAATTAAAAATAATTTTTCTAATTTTTGGTTTATTGCGTCGCTAATGCGTCGCTTTTTAATATATTTAATTTTTCAAAAACATTGCGATGCACTGAGTTGCATCGCAATATTTTTTCTAATATTTATAATTTATAAATTTTAATTTCATTTAAATTATTTGCAACCCAATTGGTGCGTCGCTAAATTAAAAATATATTTTTTTAATTTTTTGGTTTATTACGTCGCTAATGCGTCGTTATTTAATATATTTAATTTTTTTAAAAATATTGTGACGCACTGAGTTGGTCACAATATTTTTTTTTCTAATATTTATAATTTATAAAATTTAATTTCATTAAATTATTTGCGACGCATTGGTGCGTCACTAAATTAAAAATAAATTTTTTAATTTTTTGGTTTATTGCGTCGCTAATGCGTCGCTATTTAACATATTTAATTCTTTTAAAAATACTGCGACGCACTGAGTTGCATTGCAATATTTGTTTCCGATATTTATATTTTATAAAAAATTAATTTAAAAATATTGCGATGCATTATTTGTGTCGCTAAATAAAAAAATTAATTTTTTTTGATTTTCTGGTTTATTGAGTCGCTAATGCGTCGCTAATGCGTCGCAATATTTGTTGTCACAGAGGCGTCGCAAAGTGGTCGCAATTTAGCGACGCATAATTGCGTCGCTAAATTTGCATCGCTATTTCAGTTTTTTCTTGTAGTGTTTGAAACCTTTATCGCACAGTTGGCTAATACTTATTAAATTATGCTTAAGTCCATCAACATATAAAACATTATCAATATGAGTAGATGAGTAATTTGAATCTTACCAATACCCATGATATGGCCTTGACCATTATCACCAAAAGTAACTACTCCACTTCTTTTCGATTCAAGGGTGATGAATTGATCTTTGTCACCCGTCATGTGTCTTGAGCAACCACTATCAAGGTACCACTTTCTTTTCAGTTTGATGGCTGCAAGATACTCCTACAAAATATTTATATCTTAACTTTAGGTACCCAAGCCTTCTTGGGTCCTTCATGGTTAGACGCAATAAATTTTGTTCCTTTTGGGAACCCAAATCATCTTTCTTTTATCATGTGGAGTTTTACACATATAGATTTATGTCTTTGTTTCCACATTTAAAACAAGTAATATTTGATGATTTTTCAGCATGTACAAAATATTTTTCAAGGATTTTTGCTTTTTAAGTGGATTATATCCTAATCCAGCTTTATCAAAAATAGCTTTTTGATTGTCCAAAATCATATTAAGTTTGATAGAGCTCAAAGTAAATTTATCAACTATAGGTTTAAGTCTATCAACTTCATTTTTCAAGTTTTCATTTTCTTTCATCAAAAGTTCTTTTTCTACAACATGTTTTTCATTTTCTAAAGATAGATTTTGCATTTGATTTTTCAGATCTTTGTTCTTTGAACTTAATTTGCAAAATCATCCATCAATTCATAAAAAGCACTATGCAACTCATCAAAAGTAAAGTCATCAAGAAAACTCGGACTTACCTCATTATTGTCCGCCATGAAGCATAGATTGGCCATTTCACTCTTCTCTTCCTCTTCGAAACTTGAGCTTTCCGAATCACTCCATGTGGCCATCATTGCCTTCTTTTTGAATCTCTGGATGCCTTTCTTTAGTTGTGGGCATTCAGATTTAAAGTGACCCGGCTTCTTGCATTCAAAACAGATAACTTCTTTTTCTTTGCCCTTGTCCTCATCTTTTCTAGCAAAGGACTTTTTCTTTTTAAATTCTTCTTCATGAATCTTTTAAACTTCCTTGTGATGAGTGCCATGTCCTCATCATCACTTTCATCTTTAGATTCATGAGGCTCTTCCATATATTCAAAAATCTTAAGAGCCATAGTCCTCTTCTTCTTTGACTCATCATCATCAACATGTTGCTTAACTTGAAGCTCATGAGTCATCAAGGATCCCAATAATTCTTCCAGGGGTAGGGTACTTAGATCCTTTGCTCTTGTATTGCAGTCACTTTAGCTTCCCAAGTCCTAGGCAAGGAACGCAAAACCTTCCTCACAAGATCAGAATTATCATAAGATTTACCAAGACTTTTTAAACCATTAACTATATCAGTAAATCTTGTAAACATATCAGAAATAGATTTACATGCATCCATTTTAAATAATTCATACTTATGAACTAGCATGTTAATCTTGGATTCCTTGACTTGATTTGTTCCCTCATGGGTAACCTCAAGTCTATCCCAGATTTTCTTAGCAGAAATGCAAATAGATATACGATTAAATTTATTTGCATCTAATGAGTAGTACAAAACATTCATAGCCTTGGCATTAAGTTGTGCCAATTTTTTATCATGTTCATCCCATTCCGTTTCTGGTTTAGGAATCTCCATGCCATTAATTCTAGCAGTGGGTGTGTGTGGTCCATTGACTATAATGCTCCATAGATCATAGTCAAGTGCTTGAATGAACATTTTCATTCTAGCCTTCCAATTTAAACAAGGGTAGTCTATTTGTAGATTGGCCTTCAAAAAAAGATGAACCAGCTTGAGTTACCATGTGGATCTTTGACTCTTGATCGTTAGATCAAATCAAATGAGCACTAGCTCTGGTACCAATTGTTGGTCCAGATAGCAACCCAAGAGGGGGGGGGGGGGGGGTGAATTGGGTTTTTCAAAAATTAAACTCTTTTTAAAAACAATCCCCTAGCGGAAGTGAAAACTTAGATGTACATGAATTAAAACAGAGTATGCACAGATAGAGAGTTAGAGACAAGGAAACAATCACTGCAAACACAAGAATTTTATAGTGGTTCGGTGTACCTACACCTACATCCACTCCCAAGTACCTCTTGGGTCTACATTATAATAAATCTAATTACAATAGAGTTGTTTTATAAGCTCACAACTCGAACTTATTGTTTTCCTGGGTGCACAACGAACCCAGCTGGTTTTCAAGGCTCACCAGCACAAAACCTTGCAACACAAGCAACTGCTTGCATAAGGCTAACTGCCTCAACTGAATCAATCCCCTGATTGACCCAGCAAACAATAACATTTTATAAATCAAGAGCTCCTCCAATGAGCAAATATACAATGATAGAACAAAGATAAAGAGATAGGAATCAAAGCCTGATTTGCAGATCTTGGTGGCTTGCTTCTTCTCTTCTCTTGAGTGGATCTTCCTTTAGTATGCTCTTGAAGCTCAGAAGATCAGAAAACTAGGGCTTGCTTCTTCTTTTGAGATTTCTTCAAAATGGAACTAAGAAAGCTAGGAATCTCTCTATTTTCTGTTGAAAAATCAGTATAATCTTTCCTTTCAAATCTTTCCTCTTTTCTCTTTTGATTTTCTGATGAATTTCACTCTTGTTTTTCCTATTTCTCTATTTTTCCTCTCTTCTTGTCTTTCTCTTGTTATTTTTTCGGATACAACAAAAACCCCTTCTTATAGACCATTCTTAATCCATAAATAGCTGAAAACTATCCGTTAAAAACAAGTGTAAGAAGAATTAGAACCAAATAGGGTAATAGTTGTTGGGATTAAAAATGATAAAAATAAAGTTTAGAGACGTTCTGACAGTTTTGGAGTCATTTCTAACAATCTGGAGGTGACTCTAACTTTTCCGGAGTCGGCTCTAAATCGAAAATCCCCAATCTGCTCGATCTGGAGTTGTCTCTGACTTTTCTAGGATCGACACAAAAATCCTCTGTAGTCGACTCTAACAGTCCAGGGGTTGACTCTAAGTCGTGACCAGAAAAACCATCGTTCTGTCTTTCTATTGGAGTCGGCTCTAACAGTCCAGATATCGATTCTAAATCGTGACCAAAAAAATCATCGTTCTGTCTTTCTATTGGAGTTGGCTCTAACAGTCCAGGTGTCGACTCTAAAGTCTGTGCCGATTTTCGGAGTCGACTCTGCGATTCCATGTGTCGACTCTAATGTCTGCAATCTTACCTTGACATTAGATTCGAACTAGAACTTGATTTGTCTTGTGATTTCGATTAATAAATCAAATCATAAACTGAAAAACTTAACCAAAATCATTAGTAACTTCAAATGTTATACTCAAATAGTTTTGTTAATCATCAAAATCAATAATTGGGTCAACATATAGCTCGGTCCTTTCGAGGTATTGAGGTAGCTTGGCCCTTTTAAGGCACTGAGATAGCTCGGACCTACCGAAGTTTGGATATAGCTCGGCCCTGCATAGATTCGAAGACCATCTCTAGTGTTGGCATCGAGACCGATGATGGCATCGGTACTAACTCTAGAGTCAGTGAGGAGAACGACTTCGGAATCGGTGCTAGGGTTGACTATGGGATCGAGTTGGTGCTGAGGTCGACTAGAATCGACTTTGAAGTCTAGGGCCGAGTCCAGAGATGAGGCCACCTTAGTGGTTGGGGCCACTTTCGAAGATGAGACCTTCTTGGATGCTGGGATTGCCTCCACTTCCATCGTTAACTCACATGCATCTTCATTTTCCATATCATATAGTAGTTTATCTTTTTCCAAAATGGTAGTTAACGAGTCAGGAACCGAAAGTGGCTGTAGCCTTTTCGTCATATACATGGATGTTGGTGCAATAATAATTTTAACCCGCATCACATGCCTCCCACTTCCTAGTCCGAGGCATAGGTTCGGGCATAGGAGTTGAGTTTCAGATGACTTAATTCGATTGGAAAAACTTTTTGGTCATACCGAAAATTGCTCGGCCATGCTGAGGTTCGAAATGAATCTTACCTTGCTCCATCAAGGTGCAGAAATTGTTGCTCGAAGAAATTTTACTTAGCCCTGCCAAGGTACGGAGAATGTTGCTCGGCCTTGCCGAGGTATGGAGAAAAGTTGCTCGGCCATGCTGAGGTTCGAAGAAATATTGCTCGACCATGCCAAGGTATAGAGAAAAGTTGCTCAGCCGTGTCGAGGTTCGAAGAAATGTTTTACTTGGCCCTGCCAAGGTTCGGAGAATGTTGCTCAGCCCTGCTGAGGTATGGAGATTTTTTTTTTACTTGGTCATGCTAAGGTTTGGAGAATTGTTGACCCAAGTATTGATTTTGATAATTAACAAAAGACATGAGTATATTCATTATGTTTTTGATAAATTTATGAAGTGTTTCAGGCATTAAAAATGTTCAGTCAGTCAAAAGGTATAGGAAAATAAGTTTTGAATCAAAATTGAAAAGAAAATTTGTAAGTTCAGAATTTAGAGTCGACACCCAAACAGTCAGGAGCCGACTCCAGGGTGTATCAAAACTTTTCTGGAATTTCGGCATGGTCTGGAGTTGACACCTAGAGTTTCGGAGCCAACTCCAACCTAAGATACAGAGAAGTATTTTCTGCATCAGTTTCTGAAGCCGACACCCGGAGATCGGGAGCCGACACCTGAGAGTTCGGGAGCCGACTCCAATCTGAGATACAGAGAACGTGTTTTTGTGGACATTGTTGGAGCCGACACCCTCAAATCGCCGAGCCGACTCCCAATAGCGCCGAGCCGACACTTAACTTTTTGGAGCCGACTCCTCAACAACTTCTTATTACTATTTTTGGACACCCCGATTTGAAGCCGATACTTGAAAAGTTGGAACCGACTCCAACCTGTCAGGAACAGATTTTTCAAATGTCAGAACGGACTCAAATCCACCTAATCTCTAATGGCTATTTTTCTTTGTGTGTAGAAGCAATCCAATTACTCTGCAATTGTTATTTTTTCCACCTAATCCTGGATTAAGGGATCTATAAAAAGGGGGACCGTCCATTTGAAAAGAAAGAGAAAAATAGAAAAACGGAAAAAGAGAAATATTTTAAGAGAGAAATCAAAGCAGAAAAAACTCAGAGCTCACATCAACCAATCCTAGAGAGCAAAAAGAGAAATCCAAAGCATTCAAGTTCAAAATCAAAGGATTTTCAAGTGAAGAAAAAGAAAGCAAAAGCCCTATTTTTCCCCAACTTCTCAATTGCAATCTTTGTGAAGAATCTGAGCAGAGGCCTGATTCATCATTTCAAAGGAGAAGAGGAGAAGAAAAGAAGAAAAGATCAAATCAAATTCACTTCAAACAAGCTTTTCTTACCCTTGTTTAATTAATTGCATATTTGCTCACTTAAAGAGCTATCTTGTATTGTAAACTCTATTTTTCACTATTTTTGGCTAATTCAATCAGGGGATTAAATTAGTGGATGTAGTATACCTCGGACAAGCTAAGGTTAGCTTGTGGTTTGGTTTTGTGCTGGTGACCCTGAAAAAACTGACTGGATTCGTTGTGATCCCGGAAAAAATAACAAGTTTGAGTTGTGAGCTTGTAAAATAACTCGACTATAATCAAGTGGATTATAGTGTGGACCCAAGTGAAGCTTGGGAGTGGATGTAGGTGTTAGATACACCGAACCACTATAAAATCTTTGTGTTTATCGTGCTTTGTCTCTTTGTCTTCTCTATCTCATTTGTTTGTGCTTAGCATTTATCTATACATTGCACTTAAGTACTTTCATATCAGAGCACTTAGTTTTAAAGAGCTAAATTTTTTAAAGAACCCAATTCACCCCCCCCTCTTGGGTTGCCATCTGGGCCAACAATTGGTATCAGAGCTAGTACTCATTTTTTATTTGATCCAACGATCAAGAGTTAAAGATCCAAATGGCTGCTCAAGCTGGATCTTCATTTGCTGAAGGTCAATCCACAAATAGACCTCCTTTATTTAATGGTTTAAATTATTCTTATTGGAAAGCTAGAATGAGAATTTTTATTCAAGCTTTAGATTATGAACTATGGAGTGTAATCACTAATGGACCTAGCACACCCACATACTTAGTAGATGGTTCAATAGTTCCTAAACCCGAAAGGGATTGGAATGAGAATGATAGAAAAATGTTCAGTTTAATGCAAAAGTCATGAATATTTTATATTGTGCTTTAGATGCTAATAAATTTAATAGAATTCTTCATGTATTTCCGCAAAAGAAATTTGGGATAAACTAGAAGTTACCCATGAGGGTACTAATCAAGTTAAAGAGTCTAAAATTAATATCTTAGTGCACAAATATGAATTGTTTAGCATAACAAACTGAAACTATCACATGCATGTACACTAATTCACTGATATTGTAAATGGTCTAAAAAGTCTTGGTAAGACTTATACTAATTCTGATTTGGTGCGTAAAATTCTTAGGTCTCTTCCAAAATCATGGGAAGCAAAGGTGACTGCAATCCAAGAAGCCAAGGACCTCAATACCTTACCTTTGGAGGAGCTACTTAGATCATTGATGACCCATGAGCTGAAATGAAGCAGCATCAAGAGGAAGAAGTCAAAAAGAAGAAAATGATTGCCCTTAAAGCTGCAGAAAAGGAAATAAGCAGCAGTGAGGAAGAAGAGGAAGATGATGAGACAGCCCTTATTGCAAAGAAGTTCAGAAAATTTATGCAAAGAAGGAGACCCTTCTACAAGAAAAAGTATGGAACAAAAATGGAAGGTAAAAAAGAAAAGAGAAGGACAAGGACAAAGAGAAAGACCCCCTCATATGTTATGAATGTAAGAAACTGGGGCACTTTAGTTATGACTATCCTGAATTAAAGAAATCCTATAAAAAGAAGAAGAAGGCTTATGTTGCAACATGGAGCGACACGAAGAATCCTCTTCTGAGGAGGAACAAAAAAAGTTGCAAACATTTGCTTTATGGCAAATGATGATGAGGTAAGTACCGAAACTCATGACTTTACCTTTGATAATTGTTTGATGCATTTAATGAATTAGTTAATAATTTTAAAGTTTTTAAAAAGAAAAGCAAATCTTTGAAAAATGATAATTTAAATCTTGACAAAGAAAAGATAAACTAACTCATGAAGTTGAAGAATTGAAATCTAAAAATAAAAATTTGTTAAAAGAAAAAGAATCAATTACTAATGAAAATATTAGTTTAAAGAAAGAAGTTGATAAATATAAAAATATAGTTGATAAATTTACATATAGCTCTGAAAACTTAACTTGCTATTGAGTAATCAAAGAGCTGTATTTGATAAAGCTGGATTAGGTTATAGGCCTAACAAGAAACAAAGTTTGTTAAAATTTTTTATAAAGAAAAAGATAAAAATGATGTTTTATTATGGCTGTAACAAGAAAGGACATAAATCTTATGAATGCAATTTTAGAAAAATTAATAAGAATTTAAATATAAAAGGAAAGAAAATATGGGTTCCGAAAGGAACAATTTTTATGCTACTAACCATGAAGGACCCAAGAAAGCTTGGGTACCTAAACATAAGATTTGATCATCTTGCAGGAGTGTCTTGCGGCCAAAAGATCAAAAGAAAGTGGTATCTTGATAGCGGTTGCTCAAGGCACATGACGGGTGACAAAGATCAATTCATCACCCTTAAAGAAAGAGAGGAGGAGTTATTACATTTGGTGATAATGGTAAAGGCCAAATTATGGGATTTGGTAAATTCAAATAACTCCCTCCACTTTTATTGAAAATGTTTTATATGTAGATGGTTTAAAACATAATTTGTTTAGCATTAGCCAATTGTGATAAAGGTTTCAAAGTTTCATTTGAAGCTTCTATCTGCACTGTTTCTAATCCCATTGATAATAGCATTATATTTACTAAAATAGAAATGATAATGTATACTTAATTGATTTAGACAATTTGTCTACTAGTAATCATTGCTTAGTTGCTAATAATGCTAATATGAATGAGATTGGTGGCTATGGCATCGTAGATTAGGTCATGCAAGCACACACCTATTTCAAAATTAATTAGAATGGATTTAGTTAAAGGACTTCCAAAGTTAGATTTTGAAAATAACCGAATTTGTGATGCATGTCAATTTGGAAAACAAACTAGAAACTCTTTCAAATCTAAAAATGTTGTTTCAACTTTTAGGCCACTAGAGCTACTTCACATGGACCTTTTTGGACCTACTAGAACCACTAGTCTAGGAGGAAAGAAATATGGTCTTGTGATAGTAGATGATTATTCTAGATTCACTTGGGTATTATTTTTGGCTCACAAGATGAGACTTTCCTATATTCATGAAATTCTTTAAGAAAGTCACAAATGAGAAAAATAACACCATAGTGTCTCTTAGAAGTGATCATGGACTGAATTTGAAAATCACTTATTTGAAAAATTTCTGCATTGAATGGCATTCATCATAATTTTTCTGCACCTAGAACACCTCAACAAAATGGAGTTATAGAAAGAAAGAATAGAACTTTAGAAGACATGGCCCGTACCATGCTATGTGAAAGCAACCTACCAAAATACTTTTGGGCGGAAGCTATAAACACGACATGTTACATCCTTAATAGAGCCCTAATTAGACCAATCCTTAAGAAAACACCTTATGAATTATGGAATAATAGAAAACCAAATATTAGTTATTTTCATGCATTTGGTTGTAAATGTTTATTCATAATAATGGTAAAGATAATCTTAGAAAATTTGATGCAAAATCTGATGAAGGAATATTCTTAGGATATTCAACAACTAGTAAAGCCTATAGAGTATTTAACAAAAAATCCTTAATTGTAGAAGAATCTATTCATGTAGTTTTTGATGAGTCTTTAGCATCAAGTTCAGAAAAGATTGATGATGAGAAGATACAATTTTGCTAGAAAGAGATATTAAAAAATTAAATATAGATGTATCTTCAGATCATGAACAAGAAGCTAAAGATGATGATTCTCCTAGGGTTGATGTTATTGATACTAATCATAATGAGGTAGATCTTCCTAGAGATTGGAGATATGCCTATGGTCATCCAAAGGAATTGATTATAGGTGATCCATCTCAAGGAGTAAGAACTAGATCATCTATGAGAAACATCAATAATCATCTTGCATTTGTATCTCAAATTGAACCTAAAACTATTGAAGAAGCTGAAAAAGATAGTAATTGGATGCTGGCTATGCAAGAAGAATTAAACCAATTTACTAGGAATAATGTATGGTCCTTAGTTGATAGACCTAAAGGTCATTCAGTTATAGGATCTAAATGGGTATTTAGAATAAATTAGATGAAAATGGCATAGTAATCAGAAATAAAGCTAGATTAGTTGCAAAGGGATATAATCAAGAAGAAGATTGATTTTGATGAAACTTTTGCACCTATAGCTAGATTAGAAGCAATTAGACTATTACTTGCATTTGCATGTCATATGAATATCAATTTATTTCAAATGGATGTTAAAAGTTTATTTTTAAATGGTTTTATAAATGAGAAAGTTATGTAGAACAACCACCTGGTTTTGAAGATCATGAATTTTCAAACCATGTTTTTAAATTACATACTCTATATGGTTTAAAACAAGCACCTAGAGCTTGGTATGATAGGTTAAGTAAATTTCTAATTGAAAATGATTTTTTTAGAGAAATGTTGATAAAACCTATTTTTAAAAGAAAAGACAAAGATTATTAGTAGTACAAATATATGTAGATGATATTGTTTCGGTGCTACTAACAATCTTTTGTGTCAAGAATTTGCTAAGTTAATACAGGGTGAATTCGAAATGAGTATATGGGAGAACTCAATTTCTTCCTAGGACTGCAAATCAAACAAAGCAAAGAGGGGATTTTCATCAACCAAACAAAGTACACAAGAAAATTCTCAAAAGTTTGAATGGAATCAATCAAACCCCTTGGAACACCTATGAGTCCTTCATGCAAATTAGACAAAGATGAAGATGGTAAGAAAGTTGATCAGAAGCATTATAGAGGTATGATCGGATCTCTACTTTACTTAACTGCAAGTAGACCTGATATCATGTTTGTTGTTTGTCTATGTGCTAGATTTCAATCAGAACCTAAAGAATCTTATTTAATTGCTATAAAAGAATACTAAGATATCTAAGTGGAACTAAAAATGTAGGATTATGGTATTCTAGAGACTCAACACTAAATATTGATTGCTTATTCTGATTCTGATATGCTGGATGTAAATTAGATAGAAAAAGTACAAGTGGTGCATGTCAATTTTTAGGAAGTAACTTAATCTCTTGGTTTAGCAAAAAGCAAAATTCGGTTGCATTATCTACTGCTAAGCTGAATATGTTGCAGCTGGAAGTTGCTGTGCTCAAATCCTTTGGATTAAGCAACAACTTGAAGATTATGGCATAACACTTGATAAAACTCCTATTAGATGTGATAACACAAGTGCAATAAACTTAACTAAAAATCCAATACAATATTCAAGAACTAAGCACATTAAAATTAGATATCATTTTATAAGAGAACATGTAGCTAACAATAAAATTTGCCTTGATTATGTTAGTACTAAAGAACAATTAGCGGATATATTTACAAAACTTTGAGTAAATAAAGATTTTGTTATCTTAGAGGAGAGTTAGGGATTTGTGACCTTTGGAATGACTTTGAAACCCCTAAGGATTGATTATCTAGAGTTCAATGAATTTCTTGAAATTTCTCTCATGATTTTAAGGACAATTTATCTAGACATTTGAACAATTTGATTCTCTACATTCCAAAGATTTTATAAAAAATTATTGATTTTATTTTGACAAGTTTCGGATGTTTGAAACTCTCTTTTTTTTTTCTGAAACTGTCTCGGAGCCGACTCCTCTAGTATCGGAGTCGACTCCAGTTCTGTCTAAGTCTTTGGAGCCAACACCTGCTTTTCCCAAGTCGACTCCACTTTGAGCGCTGACTGTGTTAGTGACCTAGAGCTGACACCTCGCTTTGCAGGGTCGACTCCAAGTGGTCCCAAGTTATCTATTTAGGGCAGAGCCGACTCCTCTTTCATTTCAATCGACTCCAAACTTTTCCAAACTCTCTCAAATTTTTCCAAAATCCCAATTCTCTCAAATTAGCCTCTCCATAGCACGCAATGGTACCAAAGCACAGAGGATCGTTGTTTGGAGGAAGAGTAACGATGGGGAAACGTACGGCAAGGCGTCCGATGCGTGAACCCTCTCCGGAATCATCCTTCAGCTCAACTGCATCCACTCCCAGTGCCATTCCTAGCCCATCCTCACCACAAGTTGATACCCTAGCCGGCCAAATCATTACCATGGGAAGAAAGGTGGATTTTAAATTTTTTGAAGCCGAGGGTTTTGCTATTGGAAGACAAATCAAAGAACTCGATTGGGATAAGGTTTGTTCCTTAGATGTACCCACTTATCCGGCTCTAGTTAAGGAATTTTACTTCAATTTGTCAAGAGGAGATGGAGGATTAGTTAGTATGGTTAGAGGAAAAAGAATTCATCTCACATTCGAAATTTTAGGAAATCTTTTGGAAATTCCTGTTGTAAGATTGATTGCAAATAGTCACAGTGATAGAGCAGGAGCATTGTCAAGGATGTTGGGTAGAGACTTCACTGAGTTTGAGGAAGTTAGAGCAAATTAGTTACCTCTTGAGCTTAGACTGTTACATAATATATGTGGTAGAATCCTATTTCCTAAAACTGGTAGGTTTGAGTATGTCTCAGAGCGAGACATAGTGATTATGGACAGTATTTTGATGGGTCAGCCAATCAATCTAGCAGAATGATGATATGATATATGGCTGAGGCCGGGGGCAAGAGGAGATTGACCTTGCCTTATGGAATGGTCCTGACCATGGTATTCAAAAGTCAAGGAGTTGTTATTTCTGAGAATGAGCCATTGAAAAACCTAAGGCACACTGATTATTACAGCTTGGCTACAGTGCATAGAATGGGGTTTGTAAAAGTGGATGGTAGATGGGAAAGAAAAGGTCATCTAGATGAGAGAGCAGCTGACATTAGGGCCACTGCACCATATGAGGCAGGTCCATCAGTAAGGCATCCATCACCAGAGCCTAATAGATCATCACCACCACCGGCACCTACTCCAATTCCTGCACCTGTGCCATTGCCTGTTCCTTCTGCTGGTTTTTCTGATATTCAGTTAAAGCAACTTAAAAGTTTATTGTGTACTCAAAAGGAAGAGATAAAGACTGAGTTAGATAGCAGATTTATGAACTTGAGAGAGACTCTTTATTCCTTGAATGATAGAATCAGCAAGATTGAGTTCACTCTTGGTTCTTCTTCAGAATCTTTGAAGACTGATCTCATGCACATTTTTGAGGAACTTAAAGAGATTGAAGGAGATTCAGAGACTTATTCCAAATGCAATGCAGAGCTTCAAGACAAAATTGTTACTGCATGTGGATTTGTTGATAAAGACTGAAGGAATTTGTCAGAACTCAAAGTGAAGGAATGGAAAAAATTGTAGAAGAATTGCAAAGACTTCTTAGAACTCATTTTTGATTATGTTGTAATGAAGTTCTTTTGATGTTATTAAAAGATGATGTTTAGTTTAGTATGTTTTGATATTTTGATAATGTAATGAAGTTTAATGAAGTTAGATATAATGAAGTTCTTTTTGAAATGTATTGGTTACTTTTTTAAATGTAATATGTGAATGAATTACTTGAATTTTTGCAATTTGATTGTTCTTTTGAGAAAGATTAATTTGAACTTGAATCTTTTCTAAAACCTTTTTGTTGATTACAAAAAGGGGGAGATAAGATTGTATATGCAAGCTTAAGTAATGGGTATCAAGCAAGCTTAAGGAATTGGTATCAAATAGTTTCGATGAAATAAGTTTAATTGGTATCAAGCATCAAATGTAATTTGATATAATCATATGAGTTTAATAGTAAAGGAAGAGAAGATGTTAAATTGAGTATCATAGGGGGAGCTACCTCATTCAGGGGGAGCTCAACTATGAGAACTTAAAACTTGTGAAATTTGATTTGAAAATCCTATTGATTAATCATGCATATACTTGATGTTTTTGTCATCATCAAAATGGGAGAGATTGTTGACCCAAGTATTGATTTTGATGATTAACAAAAGACATGAGTATATTCATTATGTTTCTGATAAATTTACGAAGTGTTTCAGGCATTAAAAATGTTCAGTCAGTTAAAAGGTATAGGGAAATAAGTTTTGAATCAAAATTGAAAAAAAAATTGTAAGTTCAGAACTTAGAGTCGACACCCAAATAGTCAGGAGCCGACTTCAGGGCGTATCGGAACTTTCTGGAATTTCGGCACAGTCCGGAGTCGACACCTAGAGTTTCGGAGCCAACTTCAACCTGAGATACAGAGAAGTATTTTCTGCATCAGTTTTCGGAGCCGACACCTGAAGATTGGGAGCCGACACCTGAGAGTTCGGGAGCCGACACCTGAGTTTCTGGAGCTGACTCCAATCTGAGATATAGAGAACGTATTTTTGTGGACATTATTGGAGCCGATACCCTTGAAATCGCCGAGCTAACTCCTGATAGCGTCAAGCCGACACTTAACTTTTTCGGAGCTGACTCCTCAACAACTTCTTATTACTATTTTTGGACACCCCGATTTGGAGCCGGCACCTGAAAAGTTGGAGCTGACTCCAACCTGTCAGGAACGGATTTTTCAAATGTCAGAACGAACTTCAACGGTAATATTTTTCCACCTAATCTCTAACGGCTATTTTTCTTTGTGTATAGAAGCAATCCAACTACTCTGCAACGGTTATTTTTCCACCTAATCCTGGATTAAGGGATCTATAAAAAGGGAGACCGTCCGTTTGAAAAGAAAGAGAAAAATAGAAAAACAAAAAAAGAAATATTTTGAGAGAGAAATCAAAGAGGAAAAAACTCAGCTCACATCAACCAATCCTAGAGAGTAAAAAAAGAAATCCAAAGCATTCAAGTTCAAAATCGAAGGATTTTCCAAGTGAAGAAAAAGAAAGCAAAAGCCCTATTTTTTCCCAACTTCTCAACTGCAATCTTTGTGAAGAATCTGAGCTGAGGCCTGATTCAACATTTCAAAGGAGAAGAGGAGAAGAAGAAAAGAAGAAAAGCTCAAATCAAATTCGCTTCAAACAGGCTTTTCTTACCCTTGTTTAATTAATTGCATATTTGCTCACTTAAGGAGTTATCTTGTATTGTAAACTCTATTTTTTACTGTTTTTGGCTAATTCAATCAGAGGATTGAATTAGTGGAGGTAGTATACCTCGAAACAAGCTAAGGTTAGCTTGTGGTTGAGTTTTGTGCTGATGAGCCTGGAAAAACCGACTGGATTCATTGTGATCCCGGGGGAAACAACAAGTTTTGAGTTGTGAGCTTGTAAAACAACTCGACTGTAATCAAGCGGATTATAGTGTGGACCCAAGTGAAGCTTGGGAGTGGATGTAGGTGTTGGACACACCGAACCACTATAAAATCTTTGTGTTTGCCGTGCTTTGTCTCTTTGTCTCTCTCTATCTCATTTGTTTGTGCTTAGCATTTATCTATACATTGCACTTAAGCACTTTCATATCAGAGCACTTAGTTTTAAAGAGCTAAATTTTTTAAAGAACCCAATTCACCCCCCCCCCCTCTTGGGTTGCCATCTAGGCCAACAAGAATGTTGCTCAACCCTATCGAGGTATAGAGAAATTTTTTTTACTTGGCCTTGCCAAGGTTCGGAGAATGTTGTTCGGCCCAACCGAGGTACGGAGAAATTTTTTTTTTACTTAGCCCTGCCAAGGTTCGAAGAATGTTGCTTGACCTTACCAAGGTTCAGAGAAATTTTTTTTTTAGTTGGCCCTACCAAGGTTCGGAGAATGTTGCTCAGCCCTGCAGAGGTATGAAGAATTTTTTTTTACTGGGCCCTGTCAAGGTTCGGAGAATATTGCTTGGCCCTACCGAGGTAAGAATTTTTTTTTGTTACTTAGCCCTGCTAAGGTTCGAAGAATGTTGCTCGGCCTTGCTGAGGTACAAAGAATTTTTTTTTTTTACTTAGCCCTGCCAAGGTTCGAAGAATGTTGCTTGGCTCTATTGAGGTATGAAGATAAATTTGTTTTACTTGGTCTGCCAAGGTTCGGAGAATGTTGCTCGACCTTGCCGAGGTACAGAGAAATTTTTTTTACTTGGACCTGCCAAGGTTTAGAGAATGTTGCTCGGCTCTGCCGAGGTACATAGAAATTTTTTTTACTTGGCCCTACCAAGGTTCGGAGAATGTTGCTCGGTCCTACCAAGTTATGAATTATTTTTTTTACTTGGCCCTGCCAAGGTTCGGAGAATGTTGCTCAGCCTTACCAAGGTATGAAAAAAAAAAAAATTTACTTGGCCTTGCTAAGATTCAGAGAATGTTGCTCGGCCCTGCCGAGGTACGGAGAAAATTTTTTTTACTTGGCCCTACCAAGGTTCGCAAAATGTTGCTCGGCCCTGCCAAGGTATGGAGAAATTTTTTTTACTTGGCCTTGCCAAGGTTCGAAGAATGTTGCTCGGCCTTGTCGTGGTTCGAAGAAATGGACCCATAGATCAATGATTGGGCGACACTTTCCTTTCATCCACAACTCAAAAAAAGTTATTATTCAATAAGAAATATTTGAATCGAGGAGTGAAGTTTTGTTACAATGAGAAAAATGGCTCAATTCAGGCATACTTCATTAGTAATAACTTGGGGTTTAATCTAATTCCATGTCTTTGGGGTATTGTATCCCTTGAAGGTCTTCATTGCTCGGAGATGATCCGAGTTCCATATCCCGGGGATAATGTATTCCTTGAAAGTCTTCATTGCTCAGAAGTGATCCGAATTCCATATCCTCGAGGCACGATATCTCTTTGATATCCTCATCTGAAGAGGTGAGCCCCTCGCATCGAACCCTTTCAATCCGGTTCTCCTCTTTGCTTGGCCGTACATGGTGGGAGTGGCTAATCATTTGAATAGCACCAGTTGCTAGTAGGTTCAGCGCGCGTAGTTGTCGTTGCAACCCGTCATGCCGAGCAGTAGGAGAGACGGGATGGAAGGATCGTGGCCGCTGTATTGAGTCTTGGCGAAAGAATACTGGAGGCAAGGAGTGAGCCTAACGGGATCTGGGTAGGCTCCTATCTCCTCCCCTTCGCAGTTTCGGATCAACTTCTTTATGGCCGGGTTGTCGCTGGAGGCTGGTGGCTTCCGATGGGTTGGGCGAAGGGACCACCGGTAGGAACGGGATGACTGTCTTACCAGAAAGCTACTGAGTGAGTGCAGTGGAAAGAACACCCTCAAGAAGCCCCTGCACCAGTTGTATCAGGGCTTGACTAGTTGGACTAGCATGGCAAACTGGTCCTGTATGACCGGGGCTACTAGCGGTTGAGGAATCTTGATTGGTGATGGCTGCAAAGGTATCATGTTGTTGGTGTGATTAGGCCTTTGAGAGGTAGCCCGATCAGGAGCATCTGTGACTGCTCTCTTACGGTTGGCCATTGAGGAATTATCCTTCTTATATGGAACCTTGTCTCCTTGGTTTTAAGTTTTCAGAGGGACTTGGGGCTCTTCCTCTAGCGTTAATCTGTTGCTGCAAAAATCTATTCTTTGGCTTGAAAGTGGTGCATGCTAGGATCTAAATAGCGCTCTTCTATCTGGATGGACCAGCAAGGCAGTCCTCACGTAGGAATCACAGAGGATGGTCCCTGCGGAAGATCCTCTGACACCCAAGTCAGTGAAGATTCTGAGTAAACAGATGAGAGGAGAAGCCTTTAGCAGAAGAATCTTTCTCTTTGAGATTGTTGCCCTAGATGACAACCCAAGAGGGGGGGATGAATTGGATTCTTTAAAAATTTACAATTAAAACTAATTCCACAAGATGAATGCGCACAAGTAAAGTGTAGAGAGTGTGATGCTATGAATGCTGAGCACAATATAAAAAGAGAGAGAGAAAAAGACAAGCACGACAAACACAAGGATTTATAGTGGTTCGGTGTTAGCTACACCTACATCCACTCCCAAGCAACTCTTGGGTACCCATTATAATCACCCAGATTATAGCATAGTTGTTTTGCAAGATCACAACCCGAGCTTGTTGTTTACAATGTGATCACAATGAACCCAGCCGGTTTTCATAGGTTCACCAGCACATAACCTAATACAAGCTAATCTTAGCTTACCCGAGGTCAACTACCTCAACTGATTCAATCCCCTGATTGAATCAGAAAATAAATAACTCAAGTAATTGTTTACAGCAATTTAAAAGCTCCTCAAACGAGCAGATAAACAATATAAATAAAATGAGAATAGAAAAGCCTAATTTGAAGCTATTTGATGTTAAGCCTTTCTTCTTTTCTTCTTTTCCTCTTCTTTTCTAAATGATCTTTCAAAGCTTGAACTTAGGCACTTGAAGAAAGCTTGGAGAAGAGAAGGTTGAAGAACTAAGGCTCTTGCTTTTCTTCTTCAAATCGATGGAAATCCTTCGGATTTGATCTTAGAAGGCTTTTGGATTTCTCTTCTATCTCTTTTGAATAGTTAGGCTTTGAATCAGAAATTTCTCTCTTTGAAATTTCTCTATTTCTCTCTTTTTCTCTCGTTGCTTTTGAACAGTCGAAATCCCCTTTTATAATCTCTCTTAATCCATATTTTTGATGCAAACTAGCCGTTGAGAGTACTTGGATTAGTTCAACATGCAAAGGCAAAGAGCCATTGAAGAGTAGGTGAAGAAATATGACCGTTGGAGCTGATTCTAATAAATCTGAAAAATTGACTCTGATAGGTTGGAGTCGGCTCCAAACTTTCAAGGTGTCGGTTCTAAGTTGGGTTTCCTAAAATAGTAAGAAAAAGTTCATCGTGGAGTCGGCTCTGGAATTCTGTGGGGTCGACACATCACGAGCTAGAGTCGGCTCTAATTTCCTTGAGGTTGACTCTAACATATCCCGAAAAATGTAGTCTCTGTTCTCAGGTTAGAGTTGGCTCTAATTTTCTGGGTGTCGACTCTAAATCTGAAGCAGAAAAATAGTTCATTGTATCTCAGGTTAGAGTCGGCTCTAATTTTCTGGGTGTCGACTCTAAACCGTGCCGAAAGTGCCAAATAGTTCCGATACGCTCTGGAGTCGGCTCTAATGACTCTGAGTGTTGACTCTAAACTCTGAACTTTGACATATACCATTAAAAACTGATTCAAGCCCATTTTTATACAAATTTTGAATATTTAACCTTTCTAAATTCCTGAAACACTTATCAATTTCATTAGTATCATAGGAAATATACTCATAGCTTTTGTTAATCATCAAAATTAATAAGTGGGTCAACAATCTTCCCTTTTTTGATGATGACAAAAACATTGAGTATATGCATAATCAATTAATACATATTTTTCAAAATAAGTAAATTCATAGTTATGCATGAATTTTAATAACTTTAACCAAAAGTAAATCAAATGATTATCTTATGTATCATTCTAATAGAATCTTCAAATGGGATTTTAGCAATATAATTAAGCTCTCCCTAGTGAGGTAGGTCCCCCTATGTATGTGCATACAACATATCCATTTTAAGTCCATATGCATATACACTCTTTCTCCCCCTTTTTTGTTATCAACAAAAAGGTTAAGAAGTAGGGTAGATATTGTTTAAATAAAAATCATAATTGAATAATTCAAAATTTAAAATGCAAGTATCAAGATTGATTTCATATAATATTCATTGAGTACAAATATCAAGTACATATAACATCAAACAAGATAGTCATTACAAGATACATTGTTTCTAATTACATCAAAATGATATCATTTGTCCTAGATACAAACTAGTTTTCATATGCTAAACTAGAAATCTAAAGAAAGCTTGAGATAGATTAAATTTGATTGGTTTGAAGTAGAGTTGAATTGGCTTGGCTTGGGAAATGGATCATCTCAGAATCTTCTTAAGTTCAGCCAAAATCTGCCCCATTCCTTTTTCTTGAATCTTCATAAAGTCATTAAGCATTTTCTCAACTAATGAAGCAGTAGTTATGACTTTCTCTTGAAGTTCTGCATTACATCTAGAATAGGTGTCAGAGTCACCTCCAATGTCCTTAATTTTATCAAAAATTAACTTTAGGTCTGTCTTCAAGGTATCTAAGGATGTACTAAGTGATGACTCAATCTCATTAACTTTTTCTTCCAAAGAGTAGCATAGCTGCCTTATCCCCAAAAGTTAATTTCTCACATCATCCTTAATTTTGGCTTCATGATCTGCTAACAAAGCTTTAAGCTGCTCAATCTGCCTCTCAGAAAATTTAGAAGAATCTTGGACAAAGGTTGTAGCTGCTGGTGCTGCTGGGGGTACTGAACTGCTCGGTCCAGGTGATGAGTGCCTCACAGAAGGTCCAGCCTCTGAAGGACCAGGGACTGCAGTCTTAGCATCAGCTGCCCTTTCTTCTGCATGCCCTTTCCTTTCCCATTGCCCATTTACTTTCTTAAATCCCATACGGTGCAGTGTAGCACTGTTATAGTAATCCGTATGTCTTAATTTCTTCATTGGCTCATTTTCCAAAATGTTTACTCCTTGATTTGAAAAGTCAAAGTCAATATCATTCCATAGGGCAAGGTTGATCTTTTCTTGCTACTGGCCTCATCCATATATCCAATCATCATACCGGCTAAATTTATAGGCTGACCCATAACAACACAATCCATAACTACAATGTCCCTTTCAGACACATACTCAAATCTCCCAGTCTTAGGAAATAAAAGCGTACTGCAGATATTGTGTAACAGTCTTAGTTCCAAGGGTAATTGGTTTGCACTGATTTCTCAAACTCTGTCATATCTTTTCCAAGAATTTAGATAGAGCTTCTCCTCTTCACTATGTGAATTAGCTATCATACCAATAACAGGAATCTCTAGTAAATTTCCTAAGATTTCAGAAGTTAGGTGAATCCGTGTTCCCCTAACAAATCTAATAATTACTTCATCTCCTCTACTCAAATTGTGATAGAATTCTTCACTAATCAGGGTAGTAGGGATGTCTAGTGAACATACCTTTTTCCAACCCATATCCCTTCTTCCCTAGAGCGAACCCTTCTGAATCAAAGAAGTTGAAGTCGACCTTCCTTCCAATGGTGATGGCCTTCCCGCTAGGAGATCGATCTGGGTGAAGGTGGAGTGGGAATCAAGCTTGGAGTTAAGGAAGAAGATGGAAGATGAACTCAGTGAAGGTTGTCTGGCCGAACGTCGAGCGGTCCTCCTTCCGGTGGTCATAGACACTCCAATGGCGATGCATGACGTTTAGGTGCCATTAGATGTCAAGAGAGGATGGATTTGAAGGATTTTAGATTTTGGGACAAATAGAAGGATTTGGAGTGGATTGGAGTCGAGTAGAAATGAAAAGGTGTCGACTCCCCTAGAAAATCAAAATGGTTCCACTTAGAGTCGACTCCCGCAAAGCGAGGTGTCGGCTCTAAATCGCTAACATAGTCAGCCCGAAATAGAGTCAGCTCCGCAGTAGCAGGTGTCGGCTCTAAAAACACAGACATAGAGCACATAAAATTAGAGTCGACTCCAACATCAGTGGTGTCGGTTCCAAGACAGTTTCAGTGAAAAATGAGAGTTTCAAAGAATCTGAAACTTGTCAAATGATCATCAAACTTTAGATAAATCTTCCTTAGAATGTGGTAAACAAGAATTCAAATATCTAGATAAATTTTCCTTAGAATCATAGAGGATCTTCAAGAAATGATTGAATTCTAGATAGTCATTCCTTAGGAGATTTAAAATCATTCTAATGGATCACAAACTCCTAATTCTCCTCTAAGATAACAAAATCTCTCTTCACTTAAGGGTTTTGTAAAATGTCAGCTAATTGATTCATCAGTACACATAATCAAGACAAACATCATTATTAGCTACATGTTCTCTAATAAAGTGATGTCTTATTTCTATGTGTTTAGTTCTTGAATGTTGAATTGGATTTTTTTAGATTTATTGCACTAGTGTTATCACATCTAATTGGAATTTTATCAAGTGTGATACCATAATCTTCAAGTTGTCGCTTAATCCAAAGAATTTGAGCACAGCAACTTCCAGCTGCAACATATTCAGCTTCAGCAGTTGATAATGCAACTGAATTTTGCTTTTTGCTAAACCAAGAGATTAAGTTACTTCCTAAAATTGGCATGCACCACTTGTACTTTTTCTAATTTACAACCAGCAAAATCAGAATCAGAATATGCAATCAAATTTAATGTTGAATCTCTAGAGTACCATAATCCTACATTTTTAGTTCCATTAAATATCTGAGAATTCTTTTACAGCAATTAAGTGAGATTCTTTAGGTTAGACTGATATCTAGCACATAAGCATACAGCAAACATAATATCAGGTCTACTAGCAGTTAAATAAAGTAGTGAACCAATCATACCTCTAATATTTTTGATCTACTTTCTTACCATTCTTCATCTTTATCCAGTTTGCATGAAGGACTCATTGGTGTGCCAAGAGGTTTAACAGATTCCATACCAAACTTCTTGAGAATTTCTTTAGTGTACTTTGTTTGGTTGATGAAAATCCTTCTCTTTCTTGTTTGATTTGAAGTCCAAGGAAGAAGTTGAGTTCTCCCATCATGCTCATTTCAAATTCCCCTGCATTAACTTTGCAAATCTTGACAAAGAAGATTGTTAGTAGCACCAAATACTATATCATCACATAATTTGTACTACCATAAGTCTTTTTCTTTTCTTTTTAAAAATAAGGTTTTATCAACATTTCCTCTAGAAAAATTATTTTCAATTAAAATTTACTTAATCTATCATACCAAGCTCTAGGTGCTTGTTTTAAACCATAAAGTGCTTTGTGTAGTTTAAAAACATGATTTGAAATTCATGATCTTCAAAACCAGGTGGTTGTTCAACATAAACTTCTCATTTATAAAACCATTTAAAATGCACTTTTACATCCATTTGAAATAAATTAATGTTCATGTAACATGCAAATGCAAGTAACAACCTAATGGCTTCTAATCTAGCAACAGGTGCAAAGGTTTCATCAAAATCAATACCTTCTCCTGATTATATCCTTTTGCAACTAATCTAGCTTTATTTCTAATAACAATGCCATTTTCATCTAATTTATTTCTAAAACCCATTTAGATCCTATAATAGGATAATCTTTGGGTCTATCAACTAGGGTCCATAACTTTATTCCTAGTGAATTGATTTAATTTCTTGCATTGCTAACATCCAATTACTATCTTTTCAGCTTCCTCAATTGTCTTGGGTTCTATATGAGATACAAATGCAAGATGATTATTGATATTTCTCATTGATGATCTAGTCTTACACCTTGAGATGGATCACCTATGATTAAGTCCTTTAGGATGACCATAAGCATATCTCCAATCTCTAGGTAGATCTACATCATTACGAGTAGTATCAATACCATCATCCTTAGGTGAGTCATCATCCTTAGCTTCAGGTTCATGATCTGAAGATACATTTAATTTTTCAAGATCTCTTTCAAGCAAATTTGTATCTTCCTCATCATCATCTTTTCAGAACTTGATGCTAAAGATTCATCAAACTATATGAATGGATTTCTACAATCAGATACTTCTTATTAAATACTCTATATGCTTTGCTAGATGTGGAATATCCTAAGAATATACCTTCATCAGATTTTATCAAACTTTCCAAGATTGTCTTTACCATTATTATGAATAAAGCATCGACAACCAAATGCATGAAAATAACCTAATGTTGGGTTTCCTATTATGCCATAGTTCATAGGGAGTTTTCTTAAGGATTGGTCTAATTAAGGCTCTATTTAGGATGTAACATGCTGTGTTTATAGCTTCCGCCCAGAAATATTTTGGAGTTGGCTTTCACATAGCATGGTACGGGCCATGTCTTCTAAGTCTATTTTTTCTTTCTACAACTCCATTTGTTGAGGTGTCCTAGGTGCTGAAAAATTATGATGATGCCTTTTTCAAAGCAAAATTTTTAAATAAATAATTTTCAAATTCAGTTCCATGATCACTTCTAAGAGACACTATGGTGGTGTTTTTCTCATTTGTGACTTTCTTAAGAATTTCAGAAATATCGAGAAAGTCTCATCTTTGTGAGCTAAAAATATACCCAAGTGAATCTAGAGTAATCATCTACTATCACAAGACCATATTTCTTTCCTCCTAGACTAGTGGTTCTAGTAGGTCCAAAAAGGTCCATGTGTAGTAGCTCTAGTGGCCTAGTAGTTGAAACAATATTTTTAGATTTGAAAGAATTCTAGTTTGTTTTCCAAATTGACATGCATCACAAATTCTATTATTTTCAAAATTTAATTTTGGAATACCTTTAACTAAATCCATTTTAAGCAATTTTGAAATTAGTGTGTGCTTGCATGACCTAATCTACGATGCCATAGCCAACCAATCTCATTCACCTTAGCATTATCAGCAATTAAGCAATGGTTACTTGGAGATAAATTATCCAAATCAATTAAGTATACATTGCCATTTCTATTTCCAATAAAATAATGCTATTATCAATGGGATTAGATACAGTGCAATAGAAGCTTCAAAGAAACTTTGAAACCTTTATCACACAGTTGGCTAATACTAATCAAGTTATGCTTTAATCCATCACATATAAGACATTATCAATATGAGTGGATGGAGTATTTGAATTTTACCAAACCCATGATATGGCCTTGACCATTATCACCAAAAGTACTACTCCACCTCTTTTAGCTTCAAGGGTGATGAATTGATCTTTGTCACCCGTCATGTGTCTTGAGCAGCCACTATCAAGATACCATTTTCTTTTTGATCTTTGGCGCAAGACACTCCTGCAAAAATCATATCTTAACTTTAGGTACCCAAGCCTTCTTGGGTCCTTCATGGTTAGTAGCAATAAATATTGTTCCTTTGGAACCCATATTTTTCTTTATGATTTGTGTTCTTATGAGATATTTTGTAATTACATTCATAAGATTTATGTCCTTTTTGCACAATGATAACAGAAATATCATTTTTGATTGGTTTTTTTATGAAGAAATTTTACAAATTTTTTTTTCAATGTGGTCTATATCCTAAACCAGCTTTATCAAAAATAGCTCTTTGATTGTTCAAAAGTAGGTTAAGCTTTTCTGAGCTATTTGTAAATTTATCAACAATATTTTTATATTTTTTAATTTCTTTCTTTAAATTAAGATTTTCAGTAGAATTGATTCTTTTTCCTTTAAAATCTTTCTTTTAGATTTTAAATTTTTAATTTCAAGAACAAGTTTATTTTTCTTTTTAAGAAGATCTAAGTTTTCAGTTTTCAAGGTTTGTTTTTTGTTCTTAAAATCTTGAAATCACTAACCAATTCATTAAAAGCATCATATAGTTCATCAAAAGTAAAATCATCATTGGGGGTTTCAGAATTTACCTCATTTTCATTATTTAATGAAGCATATGTTGGCAACCTCTTGTTGATCATCTTCGGATGAAGATTCCTCGCTATCGCTCCAAGTTGCAACATACGCCTTCTTCTTTTTGTATCCCTTCTTAAGTTGAGGACATTCAGATCTGAAATGTCCTGGTTTCTTGCATTCATAACAGATCAAGGGATCTTTTTCTTTATCTTTATCCTTTTTCTTTTCTCCTTTCTTTTAATACCAGTTTTTCTCTATGGAAGGGTCTCCTTTGCATAAACTTTCTAAATTTCTTTGCAAGGAGAGCAGTCTTATCATCTTCTTCGCTCCTGCTCTTCTCATTTTCTGCAGCTTTGAGTGCAACTGTCCTCCTTCTTTTCATATCATCTTCTTGATGTTGCTTCATTGTAAGCTCATGGTCATAAGAGATCCAAGTAACTCCTCCAAAGGTAGATTATTCAGATCTTTGGCTTCTTGGATAGCTGTCACTTTGGCTTCCCATGCTCTTGGAAGAGACCTAAGAATTTTTTGCACTAATTCAGAAGTTAGTATAGGTCTTACCAAGACTTTTTAATCCATTTACTATATCAGTAAATCTAGTATATGCATGTAATAGATTCATTTTGATCCATGCTAAAAAGTTCATATTTATGCACCAAAATGTTAATCTTGGATTCTTTAACTTGTTGGTACCCTCATGAGTAACTTTCAACCTATCCCATATTTCTTTGGCTGAGATGCAAGTGAATATTCTATTGAATTCATTTGCATCCAAAGAACAGTATAGGACATTCATGGCCTTGGCATTGAGCTAAGCCAATTTTCTATCATTTTCATTCCAATCCCTTTCGGGCTTAGGAACAATGGATCAGTCTACTAAGTGTGTGGAGTGCTAGGACCATTGATAATGACACTCCATAATTCATAGTCTAAAGCTTGAATGAAAATCCTTATTCTAGCTTTCAATATAAATAGTTTGTGCCACTAAACAAAGGGGTCAGTTTGTGGATTGTCCCTTAGAAAAAGAAGAACCAGCTTGAGCTGCCATTTGGATCTTTAGCTCTTGATTGTTAGATCAAGCCAAGATGAGCACTAGCTCTGATACCAATTGTTGGCCCAGATGGCAACCCAAGAGGGGGGTGAATTGGGTTCTTTAAAAATTTTACAATTAAAACTAATTCCACAAGATGAATGTGCACAAGTAAAGTATAGAGAGTGTGATGCTATGAATGCTGAGCACAATATAAAAAGAGAGAGGAAAAAGATAAGCATGACAAACACAAGGATTTATAGTGGTTCGGTGTTAGCTACACCTACATCCACTCCCAAGCAACTCTTGGGTATACACTATAATCACCCAGATTACAGCAGAGTTGTTTTGCAAGATCACAACCCAAACTTATTGTTTTACAACGGGATCACAATGAACCAGTCGTTTTCACAGGTTCACCAGCACACAACCTAACACAAGCTAATCTTAGCTTGCCCGAGGTCAACTACCTCAACTGATTCAATCCCCTGATTGAATCAGAAAACAAATAACTCAAGTAATTGTTTACAGCAATTTAAAAGCTCCTCAAACGAGCAGATAAACAATATAATAAAATGAGAATAGAAAAGCCTAATTTGAAGCTATTTGATGTTAAGCCTTTCTTCTTTTCTTTTCCTCTTCTTTTCTAAATGATCTTTCATAGCTTGAACTTAAGCACTTGAAGAAAGCTTGGAGAAGAGAAGGTTGAAGAACTAAGGCTCTTACTTTTCTTCTTCAAATAGATGGAAATCCTTCGGATTTGATCTTAGAAGGCTTTTGGATTTCTCTTCTATCTCTTTTGAATAGTTAGGCTTTGAATCAGAAATTTCTCTCTTTGAAATTTCTCTATTTCTCTCTTTTTCTTCTCGTTGCTTTTGAATGGTCGGAATCCCCTTTTATAATCTCTCTTAGTCCATGTTTTTTGATGCAAACTAGCCATTGAGAGTACTTGGATTAGTTTCAACACGCAAATGCAAAGAGCCGTTGAAGAGTAGGTGAAGAAATATTACCATTGGAGCTGATACTGACAAATCTGAAAATCGACTCTAACAGGTTGGAGTCGGCTCCAAACTTTCAAGGTATCGGCTCTAAGTTGGGTTTCCCAAAATAGTAAGAAAAAGTTCATTGTGGAGTCGGCTCTGGAATTCTATGGGGTTGACACATCGCGAGCTGGAGTCGACTCTAATTTTCTTGGGGTCGACTCTAATGTAGTCTATGTTCTTAGGTTAGAGTCGGTTCAAATTTTTTGGGTGTTGACTCTAAATTCTAAAGCAGAAAATAGTTCACTGTATCTCAGGTTAGAGTCGGCTCTAATTTTCTGGGTGTCGACTCTAAACCATGCCGAAAGTGCCAAACAGTTCCGATACGCTCTGGAGTCAGCTCTAATAACTCTGGGTATCGGCTCTAAACTCTGAACTTTGACATATACCATTAAAAACTGATTCAAGCCCATTTTTATACAAATTTTGAATATTTAACCTTTCTAAATTCCTGAAACACTTATCAATTTCATTAGTATCATAGGGAATATACTCATGGCTTTTGTTAATCATCAAAAATCAATAAGTGGGTCAACAGAGATGATTTTTAGGAGCAATGACCTTTGCTAGAGTTATTTTTTGGGCTTAGATTGCCTTCGAAAGCATACCTAGGTGGTCATGGGACTTGGTATTTGTACGCTGCCAAAGAGGTGAGCCGTTACTTGATTTTTTGGGCATGTTTTAGGGAGTTGGCATCCGATAAGGCTGGAATCCAATGTTATAGGGATCGACAATTGATGAAGCTAACGGGCGCTTTATCAAAAATTTAAAATCCCATTGATCATAGATGGGAGTGCTGTATTTGGTTTCCGTTTTCATTTTGAAAGGCTCATTCATAATTCTTATGATCAGGATGGTTCATCTTCCGAGTTATCTGGCATGGTTTTGAAGTAGCAATGACGCTTATGTTGAAAGAATGAGGATCGATCCTGGTGAGGTACTAAGATAACTCAGTCATGCTGAGGTTCGGATATGGCTCAGCCATTCCAAGGCACTGAGATAGCTCGATCCTACCAAAGTTCGGATATAGCTCGCCCCTTTCGAGGTTTGAATATAACTCGGCCCTTCCAAGGCACTAAGATAGCTTGGACCTGTGGAGATTCGGATATAGCTCGGCCCTTCCGGAGGTAGCTTGGCCCTTCCAAGGCATTGAGATAGCTCAGACCTACCGAGGTTCTGATATAGCTCGGCCCTTTGAGTAACTGAGGTAGCTCGGCCCTTTCAAGGCATTGAGATAGCTCGGACCTGCCGAGGTTCAGATATAGCTCGACCCTTTCGAGGTACTGAGATAGCTTGATCCTATCGAGGTTCGAAGACCATCTTTGATGTTGGCATTGAGATCGATGATGGCATCGGTACTAACTCTGGAGTCAGTGAGGATATCGACTATGGAATCGGTGTTAGGGCTGACTATGGGGCTAAGTTTGGTGCTGAGGCTGACTAAAATCGACTTTGGAGTCTATGGCCGAGTCCAGAGATGAGGCCGCCTTGGTGGTTGGGGCCGTTTTCGAAGATGAGACCACCTTGGAGGCTGGAGTCGTCTCAACTTTCACCGTTAACTCATACGCAACTTCATTAGCCATATCATATAGCGGTTTGTCTTTTTTCAAACATGGTAGTTAACGAGTTAGGAACCGAAAGTGGCTCTAGCCTTTTCGCCATATACATAAATGTTGGTGCAATGACAATTTTAACCCACATCAGCAATATTTGTGGCAAAAATATTCATCCCTCTTGCTAGGGCCATTATGGTCTCTAATAATAATGCAGCTTTGCCATTTTTTAATACATTGCCATGAAAATTTATCTTCAAAGTTTCTTGGACTTGGGGTTCCAAGGTAAAGTTAATCACCATTGAGGAACGTATGTTATTGGAACCCTAGTTTCTTAACCTTTAGAAGATTATTAGATATGTTGTAGAATATTGGGTGGCCTGAATCTCTGACCAATGTGAGATAGGGAGGATTGAAACAACCTTAGAAAATCCCTTCATTTCAATCCATCAAAAACCTATAGCAATATAGTAGCACAGATTTACATGCTCCTTATATATAGGCAGGGGTGGAAAATGGATTGGATCGAATCATAAATGGATTGGGTCTAATGTGAGTTAGCTATAAAAATCACCAACCTGAACTCGATCCATTAATTAATGATGTTAGAATTTCAAACCTGAACACAACATGTTTAATAAACAGGTAATCCAACCCAGTCTATTTAACTCATTTAACCTGTTAACTAATAATAAAAAGATCAGATGTCAACCTTTTTAACCAGTTTAACCTGTTAACTAGTAATATAAATAGGTTTGATAAATGCTTTTACTCGATTCGATCCGATCCAATTGGTTCCTTAAACAGATTAAGAACACTAAACTCAAATTCAACTAATTTAATATATAGGTTTAGATGGCTCAATCTGTTTACAGCCTGAACTTGTTTAACCCAAAACCAAACTCAAACTCATTTAATGAGGGAAAAACCAATAGTGCCTCCCTAAATATGTGTTAACATTTAAATTTATAACTTCTTTTAGTAGACTTTTAATCCTCCTTAAATAAGAGTACATACATAAACTCTCTTCATTAACTGATGTTATGACCGTAGACGAGTCATCTTCCAATATAATATCACTTTTTTGTACATGATAAAATACTCCTTAAGTAAGAGTCATCTTCATGATTGTATTTACATTTTCATGAGAAATTTTATTGTTCCCACATCTAGTTTGAAAAGCGGTTCCAAAAAAAAAAGAGAAAGATCATTTGACTCCTCCAAGTTACAACGCTTGCACTGAGCTGATACTCTTGCAATTTTAGTAGATAATAATTTTATAATAGTCAAACTCTATCTTTAATTAGGGGCTCTATAATTACCTTTATTGCTCTAGCTCAATTATATTTTAATTCTCCATGAGAAACTTAATTTTGCCACTTGCTACTATCTAGGTGTTGCTTAGAAAGTGCTACATATATAGATGCTAGTATGGGCATGACCTTGATTTTAGTGTGGCCTGATAGGTATATTCATGATTAAGTCTGTGTATGACTGTTAGCTCGTATATATATTTACGTGTATATTTTTTATTTATGCATATACATATGTATGTATGTATGTATGTATGTATGTATGTATGTATATGTATGTATGTATGCGTGTGTGTAGTATTGGGTCTAGATCAAGGTTTAAAGGCTTAAATGCTATAGAAATAAGTTAAACTTAGCACTAACTTCTTTAGGATCACTCTTTCTATTATAATAATTAAAAAATTAAAACATAAGTCATAGGTCAACATTCTTAATATTTTATAGAAAGTGAGGGTAGGGCCTTAAGAAATTCCTATAAGGTTGGACTCATGCTGGCAATACTAGATCCAAGTTTAGATTAGGCCCGGCCCAACTTGATGCGTCCGGCTGCTCATTTATCCCCTATCCCATGCCCACTCCTATGGGAGAGATTGGGAGGTAAAGGAGCTCTCAGGAAGAGTGTGGGAGTCGGGAGAGGTGCCAAAATAAACAAAGTAGATCATATTAGGCGACCACGACCAATTCATGCAGAATTCCGAATAATTATGAATCTACATTATCCGGCTACAATGCCACTACCTCACAGCTAACCTTCACTTAAATCACTCCCTCCTTTCTTTCCATATTGGACACTGAAAATGAGTGGATGGCATTTGTTCCATCTTTTTGTGATCAGGCTTGCCCTCTTAGGGAAACTCGCTTGCTTGGCGCTAACATGAAATTCTTAGTAATTAATGTAGTTTAGTAAGGAGAGAGGGAATAAAAATAACAATTTCAACTCATATGGCAAGTTTTTCTTGAGATTGAATCATCTTTTCATAGGAAAAGTTTTTAGATAGAAGAGGAAAGCTCCCCTCTCCCAACTTTTTAGCCAAACATTAGAAAATAAGTGTGGAAAGGCTTTCTACCTTTATTTTTCTCTAACTAAATGAGCACTAACAAGGATGGGGATGATTCTTTAGACCCGTCCTACCCCATTGCCAATCCCTAAGAAGGAAAATGATGGTATATAGAAAAACATGTACAAACACATTGATGCAAGAGGAACAAATATGCAAAGCATAGTAAAACCAACAAGATCGATTTTTTTTTAGATTAGAGGATGATCCTAGATTACAGTGCCGAAGAAAGGGAGGCAAAAATTATTGAAATATTAATTTAATAAGAAAGAATACCTAAAAATAGTAAATAAATAAAATTAAAATTTGGACTAGACATATTGCTGAAGACATTTTCTTAAAAATAATTATTTTTCTATCAGATAGGTGAATTCTATGAAAATAGTAATCTACAGTATATAAAGTCTTCATACTGTTTAACCTTTAAGCTACACCTTGAAGTATGGTATGCTAATACTTATACACCTGCAGTGGTACTAACAACAACAACAATAATAATATTGTGTTTTTGGAAAAAGAGATGAGATGATATTGAATAGAAAAAAACTTTAAAGAGTACTAATTTCTTTTTTTAACCTAAAAGCAAAAGTATGACATTTAATCCAAAGAGAGCATAAGAGTAAATGGATGGAGTAGGAAAGAGGGTGAAGGTCCCCATGTAGCTGGGAAAAAGCTTAGATGAGTTGAGTTGAGTTTGAGTTTTAGGAAAGAGGGTGAAGGTTATAGAAAAAAAGGTATTAGTTGGTAAAAGTTTCAAACCAATGTGACTTTTACAAAAAGACACTAATCAATCCAAGTTTCTAAACTAAGCATTTCTTGGAAAAGGGTATTAATTGATCAAAGAGTCTCTTAATGGTCAATACAGGTAATTGTTGCAAATAGTTAGGCATTTCAAAAATAAAAAATTGTAACAATCCTTCATTATTTTCAAAATAATAAAGTACTAATAAAATGTACATGCTACTATGATGTAACACTATAGGTAGACAACATGTTAACCGATAGTTTAATATATATATCAATTTTTAAGAATAAAAGAGTTAAACATTGATATTGCTTGATAGAATTATTTGAAAGATTTCAATCACATCATATTTGAATATTGATATTTAAAGAATCATTTTTTTAAAGGTCACGTGCTTTATCTTGTCTTCATAAGTGCTTAGGATTATACTAGTTAGATTTATAGGAAGTGACCCTAGCTAATTTCTATACCTATATAGATATGCTTATCAAGAGTGCTTTCATTCACCCCAACATATATATCTTCAAGCATGATAAAGTCTTAGAAGTTTATCTTTCAAATTAATACAAAAGCAAAAGTACATTACCTCTAAGAAATGGAATTTGCTCTGGAATTTTAAATTCTAACGATTTAATATACTTAGGAAATATAACCTTGTTACAAATTTAATTGCATACACACATGCTAAATTTTTTTTGAACCCTTGACTTTGAATATTCAATTGATAACATCAGTAAAAGTAGGCTGCAACCATGGTCATCTAATTATACTAGTAATGATCTCATTTTGTTTGAAGTATTCTATATCTTCTCTCCTCATATAGCTTTAGTAAGAAAGTTGGGTACCATATTATTAGTCGATAGATATTTTAACATGATTATAACTTTTGTTCCTAAGTTTCTAATAAATAATATTTTTTCAAATATATTTAAATTTATTTATGAATCTCTTATTATTTGTTAGGTGAATAGATGTCTTATTATAACAATATAAGGTTTTCGGTTTAGCTATCTCTTTATAAAAGCAATATATCTAGAAAAGCATATCATTCAAATTATATCTTTTCTTCCTAGTCTAGTTATATATTTTGACTCTATTGAAGACAGAATATATATATATATAGGATGACCAATCAATAGCTTCTCTACCAAGCGTGGATCACTAATTTCTAGTATACTTAGAATCTAGCTTTCTCAAAGCCCAATTTGCATCAATATAATATTTTAAAATTGATTCAATACAAATAACATAAATAATAATTCATAGTATTTTTTAGATGTCTTAAAACTCTTATCA
This sequence comes from Calamus simplicifolius, assembly GCA_900491605.1. NCBI lineage: Eukaryota > Viridiplantae > Streptophyta > Magnoliopsida > Arecales > Arecaceae > Calamus > Calamus simplicifolius. The sequence continues at coordinate 489,624 of UESW01004431.1, read as the reverse complement.
ATTTCTTTCCAATGTCTATAAGTAATTATGAGCAAATCTACTCAACTTACCCATCGCAAATGCAATATCTGGTCTAAAACAATTCATTAAATATATCATAGTTTTAATGATTTTACTATATTTAGATTATGGTTTTGGTTCATCTTTAAATCATACTAAATTATAATGAAGATCCAAAGGTAGATTACTAGATTTATAGTCAAATGATTAAATTTTCTCAAAATTCTTTAAATATAATTTTATTCAGATAAAAGTATTTTACCATCATGACTAATTAATTTAATACCTATAATAGGTCCTAATCCTTTAACTTCAAATACTTGAGAAACATATTTCTTTGTCTCATTTATAGACTCAATATTTGAAGCAAATTCTAATCAATCATCAATATAAAGTGTTATTACTATGCAAGAATTTTGAGAACTTTTTGTAAATACATATATAATTAACTGTCATTACTTTAAAAATCAAACTTCTTAATTTCTTCCTTAAACTTTTTATTTCATTATCTTGAATCTTGTTTAAAACAAAATAAGGACTTGTGAAATTTAGTATCAAAGCCTAAGATCCCTTTGATCATGCATCATTATGACTCCTAGTAAAATCTTTTTATTCCAAGTACAGTAATTTTATTTTCAATATATTATTAAAATGTTTCCAAATAATACAGTATCTTATCATGACATTCTCAATACCTCTTCAATACCCTAAAATTATGTATGATCTATTAAATATGAGCAATCATTATATTTTTGGAACAATATCTTTTTACTATATAAGTTATGAGGTAGAATAAGATATATATATATATATATATATATATATATATATATATATATATATATAGCAGACATACTAGAGTAATAAATTTTTACTATGTTTATGTGAGATAGGCTAAGATATATTTAAATATTATATGTAGATATATCTACTAGATATCTATCTCACCTATATAGAATAAGATATATAGATATATATTATATATATATATATAGCAGACATACTAGAGTAATAAATTTTTACTATGTTTATGTGAGATAGGCTAAGATATATTTAAATATTATATGTAGATATATCTACTAGATCTATCTCACATATATAGAATAAGATATATAGATATATATTATAGCAGATTGGCTAGAGTAATAATTTTTTACTATGTTTATGTGAGATAGGCTATGAAATACTTAAATATATCTTTGTTTGAGTTCTTTCAAGTCAAAATAGGATGAAAGTCCAGCAATAATTTCTATCTATATATGTATTTCATCAGGTGAAATAAGATACACTCAATTTAATATTATATCTAAATATATCTATCTCACATATATATAATAAGATATATATATTATATAACAAATAGAGAAGAGTAATAACTTTTTACTATGTTTATGTGAGATAGGCTAGGATATATTAAGTATATCTTTATTAGGATTCTTTTAGGTCAAAACAGGATAGAAGTCCAAAAATAATATCTATCTATATATACATTTTATTAGGTGAAATAGATATACTCCAGTTGAATGATTATGATATACTAAACCAAGAATTATTGCACTATAAATAAAAGATTAAACTAGGATTCTTAAGGGTATTTTTGGATAACAAACTTCATAAGGCCCTTTATAAAAGCCTTTTCAAAAGACAGATTGATTCTTACACCATTACACTAAAATATATTTTGATATTTAAATTATCAGGAACAAGGAAGAGATGACAACAATGAAATGGTGGCCATTTTGTTACTTGCTTATGGTTTCAGCCTTTATAATGTGCTCTTTTTCATATACAGGTAAAAATATTTGAATCGATATTTCATGCTCTCAATCAAGAAAATATTTTTTTGGTTAGTTGAAATAAAATAAAGGGAAAATTGTTTGTTTCTAGGCGTGAACTATTTTTTGTCATGATTTTTTTTGAGAATATAATATGAATTGCTACCATCAAGTCCTTTATTGTATCTTTCTTAGTAGATAAGGAATGCCATCCATTAATTATTTTTGGCATCAAATAACTAAATCATGGAATTTACAATAACTAATGTTTTATTTATTTTTATGTATTTTATGGCGATAAAATCATATTGAAGGATGAATAAAGATTGACATACATATATATCAACTTAGTATATTAATAAAAAATAGCTGCATGAAATAGGATGAAAATATTTAAATAATATAGAAAGAATCATATTCTTTTACCATTTCATTTCTTTTATACAAATTCTTACAAAATAATTAAAAGCCCTTAGTTAAAAGAAATATTAAAGTTTTTTTTCTAAATCAAAGGAAATTGAATGAAAGTCTTTGTAGCTATTTGAATGGCACCATTATCCCTTTGATATGTAAGGCCACTAGATTATGAAGTAACCTTTTGTACAAAATAGAGAATAGTTTTGTTTCACCCTTCTATAAAAGATAGATTTCATCATATGTTTTTGTATAATTAATTAATATTTGATTGAGTTTATATTTTATAAAAAATATTCTTTATATTTAAGCAACTGAAAGTATTTTTAGATTTCAAGTAGACTAGAAAATTCTTAATTATTTGCTCAGACCATTTGATTATTACTCTCAATAGAGGAAGCAGTATAAATGAAACAAGTGGATTTGTACTAAACTATGATAAATCAAAGAGAATAGAAAAATATCGATAATTATTTTGCATCCATCTTCTATGAATAAAATATGAATAACATCTTATAGTTTTCTTTCCCTCTAGACCAACCAATTGATATCCAGCCATCATTTCATGAGCATTGATTTTCTTTCTCCTCTTTTATTCTTAGAACATTATTATTTTATCCATGTTTATTGTCTTTCTTTATTATCTAACATGGTATTTTCACTATTTAACGTGAAGAGTAGAATGTATCATTTTTTTTCTTTTCCTAATTATTTTTTAAATACCTATTAACCACCTAATTTTATTCTTAGAATAGAATTAGTTTTAGTATTCTTATTGTGTATATACTTTTGGTCCTTTAGCATGATCATAAATCTAGATTAGCTTTTCAAAATTTTGTCTATCCCATCTACCGACCCCTTGGATTAAGTTCCTAGTTCCGCTATTGTATTTATCATTCTAATTAACTATTTCTCTCTCTTTCTTTCAACAGAACCAACAAGCATTGGATTAGATGATACTGATGTAAGTTTTCTTATCCACCTTTTACAAATAACTTATCTTGTAATCATCCTTCAAAATACTAACAAGTCTAGCAAATTAAAAAATTTCTTTTGAGCATATTATTGAGAAGCTATACCATATATAAATCTACCCAATGATTTCCTTAGTTGGTTGGAAAGAAATTCATTTTCTTCTTTTCTCTAATGAAAAATACCTAAAAGAAATTAATTAATCTGCACATTATTTTGACCAAGCATGTTTGATTGTAGTTCTAATAAAACATCTTAATGCTAGTTGCAATTTTTGTTTTCTTTCTTAAGATGCTGGCTTTTGTTGCTACAGGCAAGGAAATGGTGCATTGCAAGCCCCACAGCTTCAGAGGCCGATATGTTAAGTGATATAAATTACCTATGTGGAGCAGAAGTTGACTGCAGCCCTATAATTTTAGGCGGTGCTTGTTTTTTGCCAAACTTTACTAGGGATCATGCTAACGTGGTGTACAATCTTTTTTACAAAGATCATGGGTCTCTAGAAGTTGCATGCTTAAAATTCTTTCAAGGTCGTGCCGTGTTAATTACATCTAATCCTTGTAAGTTACAAGTCAACCTCTATGAATCGGTTTACATGCAAAGTCCATATCCTCTTCTTTACGCAAATTATATATTTTAATAATTGATACTTCACAATTTTGAGAAGGATGGGCTAAGGAATGACATATATGTTTTGTGGCAGCGATTGGAGCTTGCATCTTCCCATGAAGCTATGTCAAACTCCAAATAAATCATCATCAGACTTTCAAATAAAGAAGGCTCCTGGCTTCTCACTTAAGTTATTTTGTTGGTGATGATACTACTTGTCTATTTAATTTATCAATAACTATCACTAGTTTTATGTCATTACTTTTGATGGAAAACATTCTCTCATTTATAAATTGGTTTTTGTGTTTGCATGCTTGTCTTTGAGGAAGAGCAGGATTGACATTTAACTGAAGTTAAATGCGATTGAGTAATTTCCACTAACATGGGCCACAACCCTGCATGCACCAGTTTAGAATTATAGGTCGCATGGGATTGGATTGGTATGTCACTGTTAATCAAATCTTATGGGATAGGAAAACCCAAAGGATGCGGTAAGAATGAAACTTCTATACTTTTTAGTATTAGATGCCGATCAAATGGTAGGACCTACGGTTTGTCAATCCTACTTTTATCCACTTAGATGTGTGATTGGATTGTATTATTATAAAAACAATCCAATCCCATCACTTACAATCCAATCCCATCCAATCTGTCATCCTAAATGTGCTCTCAATAAAATGGCAATGCATGGATCCTAAATCATTCCCATCTTTGCTGTTTAAACATAGTTATCTAAAGGGTTGATAACATGTATCTTTAACAAAATAGAAAAAGAGGTTAGTGATGGTTCCAAAGTAGATATTTGAATTGTTAGGATTTAAGGATCTCATATGTATAATTAGAACACCAAATAGCAATAATATTATTTTCATACCAGTTTGTTCCATTACGAGAAAAGTGGAGAAGCTTTAAAAAAGCTTAGATCTTCCTTTTCTTGCTCCTCTCTTAGGTGGTATTTCGATGAAAAAAACTAATCATAGATCTAAGGAGAGGAGAGGACCTAGCTTATTTCTAAAGAAACCTGAATAGGCCCTTCCATCATGGGTCATCAATGGGCTTTAGGCCTATACAAACCGTCAACTGTATCACCCAACAGAGGTGCACTTATGCTCAAACCATATGGATTATAATTTGAATCAATAGTGGGCTCATCAGACTTATATCATAAGACGAAATTCGTTCGGCTAGTTTTACAAGATTAAAATGACAACAATTAATGACAGCCCATATATGAAAAATTTTAACACAAACAACCAATCTTAACAATATGGGAGGGGACCTGGAGCAAATGGGATATTGAAAACTTGATTGGCTTACGTTGAGGTTGAATTTATCAAAAAATCTGATTTTAAATGTAGCGAAGCCCTTGATTTGAAGTCCCAAGTCAAGGATGCAATAGTCATCGCATACCCATAAGATATAACTTTATAAGTACGTAAGGCATCCATTAATATGATATTATTACTAAGTAGCAAAGGAAATAAATTTAATTAATTAATAATTTGAATTACATCGCTCTCAATAAATATTTTGATAAAAAAATAATCCTATGATGTAGAATTCTCTCACTCAATTAAATTCTCTCCTATCAATTTTCTAATACATCTATTGATTTGAATTTGAAACAATTAAGTAAGTGATGATCACCCTTGATGAGATTGATGCCTTACACCCTTGACGAACATGGGATGCCCAACAATAGATCAATTACAAGACTATCCATCAAACATCGATAAGGAGAGGGTCAATACCAGAGTGAGGTTAGGGTAGATGTTAAAATGATCAATCATTGTTTAAGAATCACATTCTTATCTTATGCATCATACCATAAGACAAGTGATTGCATATGATAGGCCTTCCCAAGCGGCGTAAGTTTTGGTCATAGCAATTGTTGCTGCGTGTTGCTGCGGAAATCCGTTCTTCGACTCGGGTGCACTTCTGGCTCCTGATCCAGATGCCAATCCCGCTGCTTCGAGGTAGAACCTGCAAGATAGTCCGCGCGCAGAGGGTGATATGGGGGTTGCCCTCTGCGGAGGACCCTTCGACGCCAAAATCAGTGAAGATTCACAGCAAGCAGATGTGTGGAGAAGGCTCTCACAGAGGAGTTTCCCCTTTTTTGGCCAGAGCTTCGAGCTCAGGGGGGAGCTTCAATGGAGAATGAGAATCAGTGTAAGAACTGTGAAAAAATGGGTGTAGAATAACAGTACCTGAAAGGCTTTAGGGTGATGGTATTTATAGGCGATCACCTGATTCCTTGGACGTGCTCTGGATGAGGTCTAAACACTGTTAGGATTCGAATCAAGTTTGTTATGAGGCCAGCGGGATCCGTATCTTGTCAGTTATAGGATCGACGGCTGGGAGAGCTAGTTGGTGCCATGAGTTTAATGATCACATGGACCTAGGCCACTCTTGCGGGTCCTAGGCCATCTCTGGGCATGATTCGCCGTCTGAAATCTTATTCAGTTATAGTTGATTCGAATCCTTATGCGCCGGATTCTGCAGAGGTATTTTGAACGCTGTGGTTCGGTCATCATGGTTCCGCGGAGGTAGGTGCCTGAGTGCCTCGGCCGGGTCAAGGCACAGAGAACGGCCTGGTCCGCCGAAGTATGGAAAGGCTCGGTTTGCCAAGGTATGGCTTGGCTCGGTTGGCCGAGGTATGAAAATAGCTTGGGTTGTCGGGTTGACCCAACTTTGCCAAAGATGATTTGATCTTGTCGCTAGAACATCGCGCCAGCTGGCAAGCAGGGCGTTTGGATTGGGCGCGACCCCATCGCCAATGTGAGCAGTCAATAATGCAATGATAATTTTACCCCTCATCACATGCCCCCCACTCCCTAGTCTAAAGTGTAATTTCGGATATAGGGAGTAAAATTCTGGAGCAATCTTATTTGAGGAACATGTCATTCGATCCTCTGTAGAGGAAGTGTTTATCTCTGTGTAGGTTAGAGAAAGGCCTGGGCGGCCCTCTTACTGAAGCAAAATAAGGCGCTTATAAAGATTATATTTTACTTGGTACTACCAAGGTACGGAGATCACTCGGCCCAATCGAGGATTATAAAGATTATATTTTACTTGGCGCTGCCAAGTTATGGAGATCGTTACTCGGTTGTAGCCAAGCCTTCAAGATTATATTTTCCTTGGCGTTACCAAGGTATGGAGATCGTTACTCGGTTGTAACCGAGCCTTCAAGATTATATTTTACATGGCGCTGCCAAGGTACAGAGATCGCTCGGCCCAGCCGAGGATTTGTAGAGATTATATTTTACTTGGCGCTACCAAGGAACGGAGATCGCTCGGCCCGGCCGAGGATTATACGACATGCTTCTCATTGTAGCTTTCAAGGAGAGTTATAAGAATTTTGGAGGTCTTCGAAAACTAGATTTAATTTAGCGAACAAAAAATGAGTTTAGCAAGAGCGTACTTTTATTGATGATATGCATAGAGATCATTCGAGTTCCACGTCCGAGGAATAGATTTTCCATCCTTTAAATAATAAATTACTTGGCGTGGACAAGCCTTTAAATAATAAATTACTCGGTGTTGCCGAGCCTTCAAATAATATATCACTCGGTGTTGCCGAGCCTTCCCAGGATGTTACTCGGTTGTAACCGAGGCTTTCAAATAATAAATTACTCGTGTTGCCGAGCCTTCAAATAATAAATTACTCGGTGTTGCCGAGCCTTTAAATAATAAATTACTTGGCGCTGGCAAGGTATGGAGATCATTACTTGGTTGTAGCCGAGCCTTCAAGATTATATTTTACTTGGCGCTGCCAAGGTATGGAGATTATTTCTCGGTTGTAGTCGAGCCTTCAAGATTATATTTTACTTAGTGCTGCCAAGGTACGGAGATCGTTACTCGGTTGTAGCCGAGCCTTCAAGATTATATTTTACTTGGCGCTGCCAAGGTATGGAGATCGTTCGGCATAGCCGAGGATATATAAATATTATATTTTACTTGGTGCTGCCAAGGTACGGAGATCGTTACTCGGTTGTAGCTGAGCCTTCAAGATTATATTTTACTTGGCGCTGCCAAGGTATGGAGATCGTTTGGCATAGCCGAGGATATATAAATATTATATTTTACTTGGCATTGCCAAGGTACAGAGATCGTTACTCGATTGTAGCCGAGCCTTCAAGATTATATTTTACTTAGCGCTGCCAAGGTACGAAGATCGCTCGGCCCAACCGAGGATATATAGAGATTATATTTTACTTGGCGCTGCTAAGGTACGGAGATTGCTCGGCCCAGCCGAGGATTTGTAGAGATTATATTTTACTTGGCGCTACCAAGGTACGGAGATCGTTACTTGGTTGTAGCAGAGCCTTCAAGATTATATTTTACTTGGCACTGCCAAGGTACGGAGATTGCTCGGCCCATCCGAGGATTTGTAGAGATTATATTTTACTTGGCGCTGCCAAGGTACGGAGATCGTTACTCGGTTGTAGCTGAGCCTTCAAGAGATTATATTTTACTTGGCGCTGCCAAGGTACGGAGATCGTTACTCGATTGTAGCCGAGCCTTCAAGATTATATTTTACTTGGCGCTGCCAAGGTACGGAGATCGTTACTCGGTTGTAGCCAAGCTTTCAAGATTATATTTTACTTGGCGCTGCCAAGGTATGGAGATCGTTACTCGGTTGTAGCCGAGCCTTTAAGATTATATTTTACTTGGTGCTGCCAAGGTACAAAGATCGTTACTCGGTTGTAGCCGAGCCTTCAAGAGATTTATTACTCGGTTGTTGCCGAGCTTTCAAGAAATTTGTTACTCGGTTGTTGCCGAGCCTTCAAGAAATTTATTACACGGTTGTTGCCGAGCCTTCAAGAAATTTGTTACTCGATTGTTGCCGATCCTTCAAGAAATTTATTACTTGGTTGTTGCCGAGCCTTCAATATTATATTTTACTTGGCGCTGCCACCGGCCGAGGATTTATATGACCTGCTTCTCATTGTTGCTTTCTAGGAGAGTTATAAGAATTTTGCAGGCCTTCAAAAGCTAAATTTAATTCAACGAACAAGAATGAGTTTAGTAAGGGCGTACTTTTACTGATGATATGCACGGAGATCATTCGAGTTCCACGTCTGAGGAATAGATTTTCTATCCTACAAATAATAAATTACTTGGCATGGCCAAGCCTCCAAATAATAAATTACTCGGTGTTGCCGAGCCTTCAAATAATATATCACTCGGTGTTGCCGAGCCTTCCCAGGATGTTACTCGGCTGTAACCGAGGCTTCCAAATAATAAATTACTCGGTGTTGCTGAGCCTTCCCAAGATGCTACTCGATTGTAACCGAGGCTTCCAAATAATAAATTACTAGGTGTTGCCGAGCCTTCAAATAATAAATTACTCAGTGTTGCCGAGCCTTCCCAAGATGCTACTCGGTTGTAACCGAGGCTTCCAAATAATAAATTACTCGGTGTCACCGAGCCTTCAAATAATAAATTACTCTCAGTTGTTACCGAGGCTTTCAAATAATAAATTACATAGTGTCGCCGAGCCTTCAAAAAATAAATTACTCGGTGTCGCCGAGCCTTCCCAAGATGCTACTCGGTTGTAACCGAGGCTTCCAAATAATAAATTACTCAGTGTCGCCGAGCCTTCAAATAATAAATTACTCGGTGTTGCCGAGCCTTTCCAGGATGTTACTCGATTGTAACCGAGGCTTCCAAATAATAAATTACTCGGTGTTGTCGAGCTTTCAAATAATAAATTACTCACCTTCCTAAGATGCTACTCGGTTGTAACCGAGGCTTCCAAATAATAATTACTCGATGTCACCGAGCCTTCAAATAATAAATTACTCGATGTTGGCGAGCCTTCCAAGATGCTACTCGGTTGTAACCGAGGCTTCCTAATAATAAATCACTCGGTGTTGCGAGCCTTCAAATAATAAATTACTCGGTGTTGCTAAGCCTTCTCAAGATGCTACTCGGTTGTAACAAGGCTTCCAAATAATAAATTACTCGGTGTCGCCGAGCCTTCAAATAGTAAATTACTCGGTGTTGCCAAGCCTTCCCAAGATGCTACTCGGTTGTAACCGAGGCTTCCAAATAATAAATCACTCGGTGTTGCCGAGCCTTCAAATAATAAATTACTCAGTGTTGTCGAGCCTTCAAATAATAAATTACTTGGTGTTGCCTCACCAGCGGTCTCTTCCTCCGACCGGCCTGAGGCGACGGATCACGGTCACCGGCCCGCAAAGACGAAGCCAGTGCTATGGCGAGCTGGAGGGAAGAGCCCGCTCAGGTCTAGGCGGGTTCGCTCCCCTTCCCCGATGTCTTCCCAGGATTCGACACTGCTACCATCTTCTGCTCGCCCAATCCCTCATACCACTTTGGATGAAGGGATCAGACAACAGATGCGGGAGATGCGGCAACAATGGCGTCGGGAACTAGGCGCCGCTAAGCAAGCTCCTCCATCCCAGCCGAAGGCGGAGCGGGGCATCTCCTTCTCCGAGAGGAGCATGGCGGGGCATGTGATGAGGGGTAAAATTATCATTGCATTATTGACCGCTCACATTGGCGATGGGGTCGCGCCCAATCCAAACACCCAGCTTGCCAGCTGGCCAGCTGGCGCGGCGTTCTAGCGACAAGATTAAATCATCTTTGGCAAAGTTGGGTCAACCTGACAACCCAAGCTATTTTCATACCTTTGCCAACCAAGCCAAGCCATACCTCGGCAAACCGAGCATTTCCATACTTCGGTGGACCAGGCCGTTCTCTCTGCCTCGACCTGGTTGAGGTACTCAGACACCTACCTCCGTGGAACCATAATACCGAACCACAGCATTCAAAATCCCTCTGCGGAATCTGGCGCATAAGGATTCGAATCAACTATAACTGAATAAGATTTCAGGCGGCGAATCATGCCCAGAGATGGCCTAGGACCTGCAAGAGTGGCCTAGGTCCATGTGATCATTAAACCTAATGGCACCAACTAGTTCTCCCAGCCGTCGATCCTCTAACTGACAAGATACGGATCCTGCTGGCCTCATAACAAACTTGATTCGAATCCTAGCAGTTTTTAGACCTCATCCAGAGCACGTCCAAAGAATCAAGTGATCGCCTATAAATATCACCACCCTCAAGCCTTTCAGGTATGGCCATTCTATGCCCATTTTTTTACACAGTTCTTACACTAACTCTCATTCTCCATTGAAGCTCCCCCTCTGAGATCGAAGCTCTAGCCAAAAAAGGGGAACTCCTCTGTGAGAGTCTTCTCCACACATCTGCTTGCTGTGAATCTCTACTGACTTGGGCATCGGAGGGTCCTCCGCAGAGGGCAACCCCCACAGCACCCTTTGTGCGTAGACTGTCTTGCAGTTTCACCTCGAAGCAGCGGGATCGGCGTCCGGATCAAGAGCCAAAAGCTCACCCGAGTCGGAGAACGGATTTATGCAGCAACACTGCAAAAATTCATTCTTCGGCTTAGGGGTGATGCACGTCAGGATCCGGATAGTACTCTTTCATCCAGATGGATATGCAAGACAGTCCTCATGCAGGAATTATAGGGGTGGTTCCTGCAAAAGACTCTTCGATGCCCAAGTCAGTAAAAATTTTGAGCAAACGGATGAGAGGAGAAGGCTCCAGCAGAAGGATCTTCCTCCTTGAGATGATTTTTAGAAGAAATGACCTTTGCTAGAGTTATTTTTTGGGCTTAGATTGCCTTCGAGAGCGTACCTGAAGAGTTCTGAAACTTGGTATTTGTACGCTGCCAAGGAGATGAACTGTTACCTAATTTTTTGGGCACATTTTATAGAGTTGGCATCCGATAAGGCCAAAATCCAAATGGTTATAGGGATCGGCAATTGATGAACCTGACATGCACTTTATCAAAAATTTAGAATACCATTGATCATGGACGTAGTGCTGTATTTGGCTTTCATTTTCATTTTAGGAGGCTTATTCCATGATTCTTGCGATCAGGGTGGTTCATCCTCTGAGATATCTGGCATGGTTTGAAGCAGCAATGGTGCTTATGTTGAAAGGATGAGGATCGATCCTGGCGAGGTACTAAGATAGCTCGATCCTGCCAAGGTTCGGATATAGCTCGGCCCTTCCAAGGCACTGAGATAGCTCAGTCCTATCGATGTTCGGATATAGCTCGATCCTTCTGAGGTTTAGATATAGCTTGGCCCTTCCAAGGCACTGAGATAGCTCGAACCTCCCGAGATTTGGATATAGCTCGGCCCTTCCGAGGTACTGAGGTAGCTCAGCCCTTCCGAGGCACTGAGATAGCTCGGACCTACCGAGGTTTGGATATAGCTTGGCCCTTTCGAGGTACTGAGATAGCTCGGTTCTTCTAAAGCACTGAGATAGCTTGGACTTGCCGAGGTTCGGATATAGCTCGGCCTTTCCGAGGTACTGAGGTAGGTTAGCCCTATCGAGGTTCGAAGACCATCTCTGGTGTTGGCGTCGAGATCGATGATGGCGTCGGTACTAACTCTAGAGTTGGTGAGGAGACCAACTTCGAAATCGGTGCTAGGGCTAACTATGGGGCCGAGTTGGTGCTGAGGCCGACTAGAACTGACTTTGGAGCATAGGGCCGAGTCCAAAGATGAGGCCACCTTAGCAGTTGGGGCCGCTTTTGGAGATGAGACCGCCTTGGAGGCTGGGGCTGCCTTAACTTCCATCGTTAACTAACACGTAGCTTGATCAGCCATATCATATGGCAATTTATCTTTTTCCAAATATGGTAGTTAACGAGTCAAAAATTGAAAGTGGCTTTAGCCTTTTCACTATTTACACGAATGTTGGCGCAATGATAATATTAACCTGTATCACATGCCCTCCACTTCCTAGTCCGAAGCGTAGGTTTGAGCATAGGAAGTAGAGTTCCAGATGGCTTAATTCGATTAGAGAAACTTTTTGGCCATACCGAGAATTGCTCAGCCATGCCAAGGTTTGAAAAGAATCTTATCTTGCTCTGTCAAGGTGCAAAAATTATTGATCAAAGAAATTTTACTTGGCCCTGCCAAGGTATGAAGAATGTTGCTCGACTTGCTGAGGTATGGAGAAAAGTTTCTTAGCCATGCCGATGTTCGAAGAAATGTTGCTTGGTCGTGCCGAGGTACAAAGAAAATTTTTTTTTACTTGGCCTTGCCAAGGTTTGGAGAATGTTGCTCAACCCTACCGAGGTTCAACGAAATGGACCGATAGGTCAATGATTGGGCGACACCTGCCTTTCATCCATAACTCAAGAAGAAATATTATTCAACAAAAATATTTGAATCGAAGAGTGAAGTTTTATTACCATGAGCAAAATGGCTCAGTTCATGCATCCTTCACTAGTAATAACTTGGGGTTTAATATAGTTCCATGTTTTTGGGGTACTGTATTCCTTGAAGGTCTTCATTGCTCGAAGATGATCTGGGTTCCATATTTGTTGCTGCAAAAATCTATTCTCCGGCTTGAGGGCGGTGCATGTCAGGATCTGGGTAGTGCTCTCCCGTCTGGATAGACCTGTAAGGTAGTCCTCACACAGAAATCACAGGGGATGATCCCTATAGAAGACCCTTCGATGCCCAAGTCAGTAAAGATCTGAGCAAAAGATGAGAGGAGAAGGTTCCAGCAGAAGGATCTTTCTCCTTGAGATGATTTTTTAGGAGCAATGACCTTTGCTAGAGTTATTTTTTGGGCTTAGATTGCCTTCGAGAGCGTACCTAAAGGGTTGTGAGACTTGGTATTTGTACGCTGCCAAGAAGGTAAGCTGTTACTTGATTTTTCGAGAATGTTTTAGGGAGTTGGCATCCGATAAGGCCAAAATTCTGATGATTATGGGGATCGATAGTTGATGAAGCTGATGGATGCTTTAACGAGAATTTGGAATCTCGTTGATCATGAATAGAGTGATGTATTTGGTTTCTATTTTTATTTTGGATGGCTCATTTCATGATTCTTGCGATTAGGATGGTTCATACTCCAAGATATCTGGTGTGATTTGAAGCAGCAATAATGCTTATGTTAAAAGGATGAGGATCGATCCTGGTGAGGTACTAAGATAGCTTGGCCCTGTCGAGATTCGGATATAGCTCGGCCCTTTCAAGGCTCTAAGATAGCTTGAACCTGCCGAGGTTTGGATATAGCTTGGCCCTTTTGAGGTTTGGATATAGCTCAGCCCTTCCAAGGCACTGAAATTAGCTTGGACCTGCCGAGATTCGGATATAGCACGACCCTTCCAAGGTATTGAGGTAGCTTGGCCCTTCCAAGGCAATAAGATAGTTTGGACCTACCGAGGTACTAAGGTAGCTCTACCCTTCTAAGGCACCGAGATAGCTCGGACCTACCGAGGTTCTGATATAGCTCAGTCCTTTCGAGGTATTGAGGTAGCTTGGCCCTTTCAAGGCACTGAGATAACTCGGACCTGCCGAAGTTTGGATATAGCTCGGCCCTGCATAGATTCGGAGACCATCTCTGGTGTTGGCATCGAGATCGATGATAGCGTCGGTACTAACTCTGGAGTCGGTGAGGAGAACGACTTCAAAATCGGTGCTAGGGCTGACTGTGAGATCGAGTTGGTGCTGAGGTCGACTAGAATCGACTTTGGAGTCTAGGACCGAGTCCAGAGATGAGGCCGCCTTAGCGGTTGGGGCCACTTTCGAAGATGAGACCTTCTTGGATGCTGGGATTGCCTCCACTTCCATCGTTAACTCACATGCAGCTTCATTAGCTATATCATATAGTAGTTTATCTTTTTCCAAAATGGTAGTTAACGAGTCGGAACCGAAAGTGGCTCTAGCCTTTTCGTCATATACATGGATGTTGGCGCAATAATAATTTTAACCCGCATCACATGCCTCCCACTTCCTAGTCCGAAGCATAGGTTCGGGCATAGGGAGTAGAGTTTTAGATGACTTAATTTGATTGGAAAAACTTTTTGGTCATACCAAAAATTGCTCGACCATGTCGAGGTTCGAAATAAATCTTACCTTGCTCCGTCAAGGTGCAAAAATTGTTGCTCGAAGAAATTTTACTTAGCCCTGCCAAGGTACGGAGAATGTTGCTCGGCCTTGCCGAGGTATGGAGAAAAGTTGCTCGGCCATGCTGAGGTTCGAAGAAATATTGCTCGACCATGCCAAGGTATAGAGAAAAGTTGCTCGGCCATGTCGAGGTTCGGAGAAATGTTTTACTTGGCCCTGCTAAGGTTCGAAGAATATTGCTCGGCCCTGCCAAGGTATGGAGATTTTTTTTTACTTGGTCCTGCTAAGGTTTGGAGAATTGTTGATCCAAGTATTGATTTTGATGATTAAAAAAAGACATGAGTATATTCATTATGTTTCTGATAAATTTACGAAGTATTTTAGGCATTAAAAATGTTCAATCAGTCAAAAGGTATAGGCAAAATAAGTTTTGAATCAAAATTGAAAAGAAAATTTGTAAGTTCAGAACTTAGAGTCGACACCCAAATAGTCAGGAGCCGACTCTAGGGCGTATCAAAACTTTTTTGGAATTTCGGCACTGTCCGGAGTCGACACCTAGAGTTTCGGAGCTGACTCCAAACTGAGATACAGAGAAGTATTTTCTGCATTAGTTTCCGGGCCGATACCTGGAGATTGGGAGCCGACACCTGAGAGTTTGGGAGCCGATGCCTGAGTTTCTGGAGCCGACTCCAATCTGAGATATAGAGAACATGTTTTTATGAACATTGTTAGAGCCGATACCCTTGAAATCGCTGAGCCGACTCCCGATAGCACCGAGCCGACACTTAACTTTTTCGGAGCCGACTCCTCAACAACTTCTTATTACTATTTTTGGATACCCCGATTTGGAGCCGACACCTGAAAAGTTGGAGCCGACTCCAACCTGTCAGGAACGGATTTTTCAAATGTCAGAACGGACTCCAACAGTAATAATTTTCCACCTAATCTTAATGGCTATTTTCTTTGTGTGTAGAAGCAATCCATCTACTCTGCAATAGCTATTTTTTCCACCTAATCCTAGATTAAGGGATCTATAAAAAGGGGGACCATCCGTTTGAAAAGAAAGAGAAAAATAAAAAAATGGAAAAAGAGAAATTTTTTGAGAGAGAAATCAAAGAGGAAAAAACTCAGAGCTCACATCAACCAATCCTAGAGAGTAAAAGAGAAATCTAAAGCATTCAAGTTCAAAATTGAAGGATTTTTCAAGTGAAGAAAAAGAAAGCAAAAGCCATGTTTTTTCCCAACTTCTCAACTGCAATCTTTGTGAAGAATCTGAGCTGAGGCCTGATTCAACATTTCAAAGGAGAAGAGGAGAAGAAGAAAAGAAGAAAAGCTCAAATCAAATTCGCTTCAAACAGGCTTTTCTTACCCTTGTTTAATTAATTGCATATTTGCTCACTTAAGGAGCTGTCTTGTATTGTAAACTCTATTTTTCACTATTTTTGGCTAATTCAATCAGGGGATTGAATTAGTGGAGGTAGTATACCTCGGGACAAGCTAAGGTTAGCTTGTGGTTGGGTTTTGTGCTGGTGAGCCCGAAAAAACTGGCTGGGTTCATTGTGATTCCGGGAGAAACAATAAGTTTTGAGTTGTGAGCTTGTAAAATAACTCGACTGTAATCAAGTGGATTATAGTGTGGACCCAAGTGAAGCTTGGGAGTGGATGTAGGTGTTGGATACACCGAACCACTATAAAATCTTTGTGTTTGTCATGCTTTATCTCTTTGTCTCTCTCTATCTCATTTGTTTGTGCTTAGCATTTATCTATACATTGCACTTAAGCACTTTCATATCAAAGCACTTAGTTTTAAAGAGCTAAATTTTTTAAAGAACCCAATTCATCCCCCCCTCTCTTGGGTTGCCATCTGGGCCAACAATTGGTATCAGAGCTAGTACTCATTTTTTATTTGATCCAATGATCAAGAGTTAAAGATCCAAATGGTAGCTCAAGCTGGATCTTCATTTACTGAAGGTCAATCCACAAATAGACCTCCTTTATTTAATGGTTCAAATTCTTATTGAAAAGCTAGAATGAGAATTTTTATTCAAGCGTTAGATTATGAACTATGGAGTGTAATCACTAATGGACCTAGCACACCCACACACTTAGTAGATGGTTCAATAGTTCCTAAACCTGAAAGGGATTGGAATGAGAATGATAGGAAAATAGCTCAGTTTAATGCAAAAGCCATGAATGTTTTATATTGTGCTTTATATGCTAATGAATTTAATAGAATTTCTACATGTATTTTCATAAAAGAAATTTGGGATAGACTAGAAGTTACCCATGAGGGTACTAATGAAGTTAAAGAGTCTAAAATTAATATCTTAGTGCAAAAATATGAATTGTTTAGCATGGAACAAACTGAAACTATCACATGCATGTACACTAGATTCACTGACATTGTAAATAGTCTAAAAAGTCTTGGTAAGACTTATACTAATCCTGATTTGGTGCGTAAAATTCTTAGGTCTCTTCCAAGATCATGGGAAGCGAAGGTGACTGCAATCGAAGAAGCCAAGGACCTCAATACCTTACCTTTGAAGGAGCTACTTATTTCATTGATGACCCATGAGCTGACAATGAAGCAGCATCAAGAGGAAGAAGTCAAAAAGAAGAAAATGATTGCCCTTAAAGCTGTAGAAAAGGAAATAAGCAGTAGTGAGAAAGAAGAGGAAGATGATGAGACAGCCCTTCTTGCAAAGAAGTTCAGAAAATTTATGCAAAGAAGGAGACTCTTCCACAAGAAAAAGTATGAAACAAAAATGGAAGATCAAAAAGAAAAAGAGAAGGACAAGGACAAAGAGAAAGACCCCTTCATATGTTATGAATGTAAGAAACTGGGGCACTTTAGTTATGACTGTCCTGAATTAAAGAAAGCCTACAAAAAGAAGAAGAAGGCTTATGTTGCAACATGGAGCGACAACGAAGAATCCTCTTCTGAGGAGGAACAAAAAGAAGTTGCAAACATTTGCTTTATGGCAAATGACGATGATGTAAGTACCGAAACTCATGACTTTACCTTTGATGAATTGTTTGATGCATTTAATGAATTAGTTAGTGATTTTAAAGTTTTTAAAAAGAAAAGCAAATCTTTGAAAAATGATAATTTAAATCTTGACAAAGAAAAGGATAAACTAATGAAGTTGAAGAATCGAAAGCTGAAAATAAAATTTTTTTAAAAGAAAAAGAATCAATTACTAATGAAAATATTAGTTTAAAGAAAGAAGTTGATAAATATAAAATATAGTTGATAAATTTATATAGCTCTGAAAAACTTAACTTGCTATTGAGTTATCAAAGAGCTGTATTTGATAAAGCTGGATTAGGTTATAGGCCTAACAAGAAACAGAAGTTTGTTAAGAATTTCTTTATAAACAAACAAGATAAAAATGATGTTTCATGTTATGGCTGTAATAAGAAAGGACATAAAGCTTATGAATGAAATTTTAGAAAAATTAATAAGAATTTAAATATAAAAGGGATGAAAATATGGGTTCTGAAAGGAATAATTATTATGGCTACTAACCATGAAGGACCCAAGAAAGCTTGGGTACCTAAACATAAGATTTGATCATCTTGCAGGAGTGTCTTGCGGCCAAAAATCAAAAGCAAGTGGTATCTTGATAGCGACTGCTCAAGCACATGACGGTGACAAGGATTAATTCATCACCTTGAAGAAAAGAGGAGGAGTTGTTACTTTGGTGACAATGGCAAAGGCCAAATTATGGGATTTGGTAAAATTTAAATAACTCCCTCCACTTTTATTGATAATGTTTTATATGTAGATGGTTTAAAACATAATTTATTAGCATTAGCCAATTATGTGATAAAGGTTTCAAAGTTTCATTTGAAGCTTCTATCTGCACTGTTTAATCCCATTAACAATAGCATTATATTTATGGAAATAGAAATGACAATGTATACTTAATTGATTTAGACAATTTGTCTACTAGTAATCATTGCTTAGTTGCTATAATGCTAATAATGAGATTGGTGGCTATGGCATCGTAGATTAGGTCATGCAAGCACACACTTGATTTCAAAATTAATTAGAATGGATTTAGTTAAAGGACTTCCAAAGTTAGATTTTGAAAATAATAGAATTTGTGATGCATGTCAATTTGGAAAACAAACTAGAAACTCTTTTAAATCTAAAAATGTTGTTTCAACTTCTAGACCACTAGAGCTACTTCACATGGACCTTTTTGGACCTACTAGAACCACTAGTCTAGGAGGAAAGAAATATGGTCTTGTGATAGTAGATGATTATTCTAGATTCACTTGGGTATTATTTTGGCTTATAAAGATGAGACTTTTCCTATATTCAAAAATTCTTCAAGAAAGTTACAAATGAGAAAAATAATACCATAGTGTCTCTTAGAAGTGATCATGGAACTGAATTTGAAAATCATTTATTCAAAATTTCTGTATTGAAAATGGCATTTATCATAATTTTTCTGCACCTAAAACACCTCAACAAAATGGAGTTGTAGAAAGAAAGAATAGAACTTTAGAAGACATGGCCTGTACCATGCTATGTGAAAGCAACCTCCAAAATACTTTTGGGCGGAAGCTATAAACACGCATGTTACATCCTTAATAGAGCCCTAATTAGACCAATCCTTAAGAAAATATCTTATGAATTATGGAATAATAGAAAACTAAATATTAGTTATTTTCATGCATTTGGTTATAAATGTTTCATTCATAATAATGGTAAAGATAATCTTAAAAAATTTGATGCAAAATCTGATGAAGGATTTCTTAGGATATTCAACAACTAATAAAGCTATAGAGTATTTAATAAGAAATCCTTAATTAGTAGAAGAATCTATTCATGTAGTTTTTGATGAGTCTTAGCATCAAGTTCAGAAAAGATTGATGATGAGGAAGATACAATTTTGCTAGAAAGAGATATTAAAAAATTAAATATAGATGTATCTTCAAATCATGAACAAGAAGCTAAAGATGATGATTCTTAAGGGTTGATGTATTGATACTAATCATAATAAGGTAGATCTTCCTAGAGATTGGAGATATGCCTATGGTCATCCAAAGAATTGATTATAGGTGATCCATCTCAAGGAGTAAGAACTAGATCATCTATGAGAAACATCAATAATCATCTTGCATTTGTATCTCAAATTGAACCTAAAACTATTGAAGAAGCTGAAAAAGATAGTAATTGGATGCTGGCATGCAAGAAGAATTAAACCAATTTACTAGGAATAATGTATGGACCTTAGTTGATAGACCTAAAGATCATTCAGTTATAGGATCTAAATGGGTTTTAGAATAAATTAGATGAAAATGGCATAGTAATTAGAAATAAAGCTAGATTAGTTGCAAAGGGATATAATCAAGAAGAAGGAATTGATTTTGATGAAACTTTTGCACCTGTAGCTAGATTAGAAGCAATTAGACTATTACTTGCATTTGCATGTCATATGAATTCAATTTATTTCAAATGGATGTTAAAAGTGCATTTTTAAATGGTTTTATAAATGAGAAAGTTTATGTAGAACAACCACCTGGTTTTGAAGATCATGAATTTCAAACCATGTTTTTAAATTAACAAAGCACTATATGGTTTAAAACAAGCACCTAGAGCTTGGTATGATAGGTTAAGTAAATTTCTAATTGAAAATGATTTTTCTAGAGGAAATATTGATAAACCCTATTTTTAAATGAAAAGACAAAGATTATTAGTAGTATAAATATATGTAGATGATATTGTGTTCGGTGCTACTAACAATCTTTTGTGTCAAGATTTGCTAAGTTAATGCAGGGTGAATTCGAAATGAGTATGATGGAAGAACTCAATTTCTTCCTAGGACTGCAAATCAAACAAAGCAGAGAGGGGATTTTCATCAACCAAACAAAGTACACGAAGGAAATTCTCAAAAAGTTTGGAATGGAATCAATCAAACCCCTTGGAACACCTATGAGTCCTTCATGCAAATTAGACAAAGATGAAGATGGTAAGAAAGTTGATCAGAAGCATTATAGAGGTATGATCGGATCTCTACTTTACTTAACTGCAAGTAGACCTGATATCATGTTTGCTGTTTGTCTATGTGCTAGATTTTAATCAGAACCTAAAGAATCTCATTTAATTGATGTAACAAGAATACTAAGATATCTAAGTGGAACAAAAAATGTAGGATTATGTATTCTAGAGACTCAACACTAAATTTGATTGCTTATTCTGATTCTGATTATGCTGGATGTAAATTAGATAGAAAAAGTACAAGTGGTGCATGTCAATTTTTAGGAAGTAACTTAATCTCTTGGTTTAGCAAAAGCAAAATTCTATTGCATTATCTACTGCTCAAGCTGAATATGTTGCAGCTGGAAGTTGCTGTGCTCAAATCCTTTGGATTAAGCAACAACTTGAAGATTATGGCATAACACTTGATAAAACTCCTATTAGATGTGATAACACAAGTGTAATAAACTTAACTAAAAATCCTATACAACATTCAAGAACTAAGCATATTAAAATTAGATATAATTTTATAAGAGAACATGTAGCTAACAATGAAATTTGCCTTGATTATGTTAGTACTGAAGAACAATTAGCGGATATATTTACAAAATATTTGAGTGAAGAAAGATTTTGTAATCTTAGAGGAGAGTTAGGGATTTGTGACCCTTTGGAATGACTTTGAAACCCCTAAGAATTGATTATCTAGAGTTTAATGAATTTTCTTGAAATTTCTCTCATGATTTTAAGGACAATTTATCTTAGAGGAGAGTTAGGGATTTGTGACCCTTTGGAATGACTTTAAAACCCCTAAGAATTGATTATCTAGAGTTCAATGAATTTTCTTGAAATTTCTTTGAGTGAAGAAAGATTTTGTAATCTTAGAGGAGAGTTAGAGATTTGTGACCCTTTGGAATGACTTTGAAACCCTTAAGAATTGATTATCTAGAGTTCAATGAATTTTCTTGAAATTTCTCTCATGATTTTAAGGACAATTTATCTAGACATTTAAATAATTTGATTCTCTACATTCCAAAGATTTTATCAAAAATTTATTGATTTTATTTTGACAAGTTTCGGATGTTTGAAACTCTCTTTTTTTTTCTAAAACTGTCTCGGAGCCGACTCCTTTGGTATCGGAGTCAACTCCAGTTCTGTCTGAGTCTTTGGAGCCGACACCTGCTTTTTTCGAGTCGACTCCACTTCGAGCGCTGACTGTGTTAGCAACCTGGAGTCGATTTGTGGGAGTCGACTCCAAGTGGTCCCAAGTTATCTATTTAGGGCAGAGCTGACTCCTCTTTCATTTCAATCGACTCCAAACTTTCCCAAACTCTCTCAAACTTTTTCCAAAATCAAATCTCTCAAATTAGCCTCTCCATAGCACTCAATGGTACCAAAGCGCAGAGGATCGTTGTTTGGAGGAAGAGTAACGATGGGGAAATGTACGGCAAGGCGTCCGATGTATGAACCCTCTTCGGAATCATCCTCCAGCTCAACTGCATCCACTCCCAGTGCCATTCCTAGCCCATCCTCACCACAAGTTGATACCCTAGCCGACCGAATCATTACCATGGGAAGAAAGGTGGATTTTGAATTTTTTGAAGCCGAGGGTTTTGCTATTGGAAGACAAATCAAAGAACTCGGTTGGGATAAGGTATGTTCCTTAGATGTACCCACTTATCCGGTTCTAGTTAAGGAATTTTACTTCAATTTGTTAAGAGGAGATGGAGGATTAGTTAGTATGGTTAGAGGAAAAAATTCATCTCACATCCGAAATTTTAGAAAATCTTTTGGAAATCCCTGTTGTAGGATTGATTGCAAATAGTCACAATGATAGAGCAGGAGCATTATCAAGGATGTTGGGTAGAGACTTCACTGAGTTTGAGGAAGTTAGAGCAAATCAATTGCCTCTTGAGCTTAGACTGTTACATAATATATGTGGTAGAATCCTATTTCCTAAAACTGGTAGGTTTGAGTATGTCTCAGAGCGAGATAGTGATTATGGATAGTATTTTGACGGGTCAGCCAATCAATCTAGCAGGAATGATGATATGGTATATGGCTGAGGCCGGGGGCAAGAGGAGATCGACCTTGCCTTATGGAATGGTCCTAACCATGGCATTCAAAAGTCAAGGAGTTGTTATTTCTGAGAATGAGCCATTGAAAAACCTAAGGCACACTAATTATTACAGCTTGGCTATAGTGCATAGAATGGGGTTTGTGAAAGTGGATGGTAGATGGAAAAGAAAAGGTCATCTGGATGAGAGAGCAGCTGACATTAGGGCCACTACACCATCTGAGACAGGTCCATTAGTAAGGCATCCATCACCAGAGCCTAACAGATCATCACCACCATCAGCACCTACTCCAGTTCCTGCACCTATGCCATTGCTTGTTCCTTTTGCTGGTTTTTCTGATATTCAGTTAGAGTAACTTAAAAGTTTATTGTGTACTCAAAAGGAAGAGATAAAGACTGAGTTAGATAGCAGATTTATGAACTTTAGAGAGACTCTCTATTCCTTGAATGATAGAATCAGTAAGATTGAGTCCACTCTTGGTTCTTCTTCAGAATCTTTGAAGACTGATCTCATGCACATTTTTTAGGAACTTAAAGAGATTGGAGGAGATTCAGAGACTTATTCCAAATGCAATGCAGAGCTTCAAGACAAAATTGTTACTGCATGTGGATTTGTTGATAGAAGACTGAAGGAATTTGTTAGAACTCAAAGTGAAGGAATGGAAAAAATTGTAGAAGAATTGCAAAGACTTTTAGAACTCATTTTTGATTATGTTGTAATGAAGTTCTTTTGATGTTATTAAAAGATGATGTTTAGTTTAGTATGTTTTGATATTTTGATGATGTAATGAAGTTTAATGAAGTTAGATATAATGAAGTTCTTTTTTAAATGTATTGTTTACTTTTTATTAAATGTAATGTTGTGAATGAATTACTTGAATTTTTGCAATTTGATTGTTCTTTGAGAAAGATTAATTTGAACTTGAATCTTTTCTAAAACTTTTTTGTTGATTACAAAAAAGGGGAGAGAAGATTGTATATGCAAGCTTAAGTAATGGGTATCAAGCAAGCTTAAGGAATTGGTATCAAATAGTTTCGATGAAATAAGTTTAATTGATATTAAGCATCAAATGTAATTTGATATGATCATATGAGTTTAATAGTAAAGGAAGAGAAGATGTTAAATTGAGTATCATAGGGGGAGCAACCTCATTCAGGGGAGCTCAACTATGAGAACTTAAAACTTGTGAAATTTGATTTGAAAATCCTATTGATTAATCATGCATATACTCGATGTTTTTGTCATCATCAAAAAGGGGGAGATTGTTGACCCAAGTATTGATTTTGATTATTAACAAAAGACATGAGTATATTCATTATGTTTCTGATAAATTTACGAAGTGTTTCGGGCATTAAAAATGTTCAGTCAATCAAAAGGTTTAGGGAAATAAGTTTTGAATCAAAATTAAAAAAATTTGTAAGTTCAGAACTTAGAGTCGACACCCAAACAGTCAGGAGTCGACTCCAGGGCGTATCAGAACTTTTCTGGAATTTCGGCACGGTCCGGAGTCGACACCTAGAGTTTCGGAGCTGACTCCAACCTGAGATACAGAGAAGTATTTTCTGCATCAGTTTTCGGAACCAACACCTGGAGATTGGGAGCCGACACTTGAGAGTTCGAAAGCCGATACCTGAGTTTCTGGAGCCGACTCCAATCTGAGATACAGAGAACATATTTTTGTGGACATTGTTGGAGCCGACACCCTCGAAATCGCCGAGCTGACTCCCGATAGCGCCGAGCCGACACTTAACTTTTTTGGAGCCGACTCCTCAACAACTTCTTATTACTATTTTTGGACACCCCGATTTGGAGCCAACACCTAAAAAGTTAGAGCCGACTCCAACCTGTCAGGAACAGAATTTTTAAATGTCAAAAGGACTCAAACGGTAATATTTTTCCACCTAATCTCTAATGGCTATTTTTCTTTGTGTGTAGAAGCAATACAACTACTCTGCAATGGCTATTTTTTTTACCTAATCCTGGATTAAGGGATCTATAACAAGGGGGACCGTCCGTTTGAAAAGAAAGAGAAAAATAGAAAAAACAAAAAAGAGAAATATTTTGAGAGAGAAATCAAAGAGGAAAAAACTCAGAGCTCACATCAAGCAATCCTAGAGAGTAAAAAGAGAAATCCAAAGCATTCAAGTTCAAAATTGGAGGATTTTCCAAGTGAAGAAAAAGAAAGCAAAAGCCTTGTTTTTTTCCAACTTCTCAACTGCAATCTTTGTGAAGAATCTGAGCTGAGGCCTGATTCAACATTTCAAAGGAGAAGAGGAGAAGAAGAAAAGAAGAAAAGCTCAAATCAAATTCACTTCAAACAGGCTTTTCTTATCCTTGTTTAATTAATTGCATATTTGCTCACTTAAGGAGCTGTCTTGTATTGTAAACTCTATTTTTACTATTTTTGGCTAATTCAATCAGGGGATTGTTTTGGCTAATTCAATCAGGGGATTGAATTAGTGGAGGTAGTATACCTTGGGACAAGCTAAGGTTAGCTTGTGGTTGGGTTTTGTGTTGGTGAGCCCGAAAAAACTGGCTGGATTCATTGTGATCCCGGAGGAAACAACAAGTTTTGAGTTGTGAGCTTGTAAAACAACTCAATTGTAACCAAGCGGATTATAGTGTGGACCCAAGTGAAGCTTGGGAGTGGATGTAGGTGTTGGATACACCAAACCACTATAAAATCTTTGTGTTTGCCGTGCTTTGTCTCTTTGTCTCTTTCTATCTCATTTGTTTGTGCTTAGCATTTATCTATACATTGCACTTAAGCACTTTCATATCAGAGCACTTAGTTTTAAAGAGCTAATTTTTTTAAAGAACCCAATTCACCCCCCCCCTCTTGGGTTGCCATCTAGGCCAACAAGAATGTTGCTCAACCCTGTCGAGGTATAGAGAAAAACTTTTTACTTGGCCTTGCCAAGGTTCGGAGAATGTTGTTCGGCCCTGCCGAGGTACGGAGAAATTTTTTTTTACTTAGCCCTACCAAGGTTCGAAGAATGTTGCTTGACCTTACCGAGGTTCGGAGAATTTTTTTTTTACTTGGCCCTGCCAAGGTTCGAAGAAATTTTTTACTTGGCCCTGCCAAGGTTCGGAGAATGTTGCTCGGCCCTACAGAGGTATGAAGAATTTTTTTTTACTGGACCCTGTCAAGGTTCAGAGAATATTGCTTGGCCCTACCGAGGTATGAAATTTTTTTTTTACTTAGTCCTGCTAAGGTTCGAAGAATGTTGCTTGGCCTTGCCGAGGTATAAAGAATTTTTTTTTACTTAGCCCTGCCAAGGTTCGAAGAATGTTGCTTAGCTCTGTTGAGGTATGAAGATAAATTTATTTTACTTGGACTGCCAAGGTTCGAGAATGTTGCTCGGCCTTGTCGAGGTACAGAGAAAATTTTTTTTACTTGGACCAGCCAAGGTTTAGAGAATGTTGCTCGGCTTTGCTGAGGTACGTAGAATTTTTTTTACTTGGCCCTATCAAGGTTCGGAGAATGTTGCTCGGCCCTACCAAGTTATGAAATTTTTTTTTTACTTGGCCCTGCCAAGGTTCGGAGAATGTTGCTCAGCCCTACCAAGGTATGGAAAAAAAATTTTTTACTTGGCCTTGCTAAGATTCAGAGAATGTTGCTCGGCCGTGCCGAGGTATGGAGAAAAATTTTTTTACTTGGCCCTACCAAGGTTCGCAAAATGTTGCTCGGCCCTGCCAAGGTATGGAGAAATTTTTTTTACTTGGCCTTGCCAAAGTTCGAAGAATGTTGCTCGGTCCTGCCATGGTTCGAAGAAATGGACCCATAGATCAATGATTGGGCGACACTTTCCTTTCATCCACAACTCAAAAAAAGTTATTATTCAATAAGAAATATTTGAATCGAAGAGTGAAGTTTTGTTACAATGAGCAAAATGGCTCAATTCAGGTATACTTCATTAGTAATAACTTGGGGTTTAATCTAATTTATGTCTTTGGGGGTACTATATCCCTTGAAGGTCTTCATTGCTCGGAGATGATCCGAGTCCCATATCCTGGGGATAATGTTTTCCTTGAAAGTCTTCATTGCTCAGAAGTGATCCGAATTCTATATCCTCGAGGCATAGTATCTCTTTGATATCCTCATCTGAAGAGGTGAGCCTCTCGCATCGAATCCTTTCAATCCGGTTCTCCTCTTTGCTTGGCCGTACATGGTGATCATTTTAATAGCACCAGTTGCTAGTAGGTTCAGCGCGCGTAGTTATCGTTGCAACCCATCATGCCGAGCAGTAGGAGAGACGGGATGGAAGGATTGCGGCCACTGCATTGAGTCTTGGCGAAAGAATACTGGAGGCAAGGAGCGAGCCTAACAGGATCTGGGTAGGCTCCTATCTCCTCCCCTTCGTAGTGCCGGATCAACTTCTTTATGGCCGAGTTATCGTTGGAGGCTGGTGGCTTCTGATGGGTTGGGCGAAGGGACCACTGGTAGGAACGAGATGACTGTCTTACCAGAAAGCTACTGAGTGGGTGCAGTGGGAAGAACACCCCCAAGAAGCCCCTGCACCAATTGTATCAGGGCTTGACTAGTTGGACTAGCATGGCAAACTGGTCCTGTATGACTGGGGCTGCTAGCGGTTGAGGAATCTTGATTGGAGATGGCTGCAAAGGTATCGTGTTATTGATGTGATCAGGCCTTTGAGAGGTAGCCCGATCAGGAGCATCTGTGACTGCTCTCTTACGGTTTGCCATTGAGGAATTATCCTTCTTGTATGGAACCTTGTCTCCTTGGTTTTAAGTTTTCAGATGGACTTGGGGCTCTTCCTCTAGCATTAATCTGTTGCTGCAAAAATCCATTCTTTGGCTTGAAAGTGGTGCATGCCAGGATCTAGATAGCGCTCTTCCGTCTGGATGGACCAGCAAGGCAGTCATCACGTAGGAATCACAGAGGGTGGTCTCTGCGGAAGACCCTCTGACACCCAAGTCAGTAAAGATTCTGAGCAAACAGATGAGAGGAGCAGGCTTTAGCAGAAGAATCTTTCTCCTTGAGATTGTTGGCCTAGATGACAACCCAAGAGTGGGGGGGGGGGGGGGGGGTGAATTGGGTTCTTTAAAAATTTACAATTAAAACTAATTCCACAAGATGAATGTGCACAAGTAAAGTGTAGAGAGTGTGATGCTATGAATGCTGAGCACAATATAAAAAGAGAGAGAGAGGAAAAAGATAAGCATGACAAATACAAGGATTTATAGTGGTTCAGTGTTAGCTATACCTACATCACTCCTAAGCAACTCTTGGGTACCCATTATAATCACCCAGATTACAGCAGAGTTGTTTTACAAGATCCAACCCGAAATTATTGTTTTACAATGGAATCACAATGAACCCAGCCAGTTTTCACAGGTTCACCAGCACACAACCTAACACAAGCTAATCTTAGCTTGCCCGAGGTCAACTACCTCAACTGATTCAATCCCCTGATTGAATCAGAAAACAATAACTCAAGTAATTATTTACAATAATTTAAAAGCTCCTCAAACGAGCAGATAAACAATATAAATAAAATGAAAATAGAAAAGCCTAATTTGAGGCGACCACGACCAATTCATGCAAAATTCCGAATAATTATGAATCTACATTATCCGGCTACAATGCCACTACCTCACAGCTAACCTTCACTTAAATCACTCCCTCATTTCTTTCGATATTGGACACTAAAAATGAGTGGATGGCATTTGTTCCTCTTTTTGTGATCAGGCTTGGCCTCTTAGGGAAACTCGCTTGCTTGGCGCTAACATGAAATTCATAGTAATTAATGGAGTTTAGCAAGGAGATAGGGAATAAAAATAACAATTTAAACTCATATGGCAAGTTTTTCTTGAGATTGAATCATCTTTTCATAGGAAAAGTTTTTAGATAGAAGAGGAAAGCTCCCCTCTCCCAACTTTTTAGCCAAACATTAGAAAATAAGTGTGGAAAGGCTTTCTACCTTTATTTTTCTCTAACTAAATGAGCACTAACAAGGATGGGGATGATTCTTTAGACCCGTCCTACCCCATTGCCAATCCCTAAGAAGGAAAATGATGGTATATAGAAACATGTACAAACACATTGATGCAAGAGGAACAAAGATGCAAAGCATAGTAAAACCAACAAGATCGATTTTTTTAGATTAGAGGATGATCCTAGATTACAGTGGCGGAGAAAGGGAGGAAAAAATTATTGAAATATTAATTTAATAAGAAAGAATACCTAAAAAATAGTAAATAAATAAAATTAAAATTTGGACTAGACATATTGCTGAAGACATTTTCTTAAAAATAATTATTTTTCTATCAGATAGGTGGATTCTATGAAAATAGTAATCTACAGTATATAAAGTCTTCATACTTTTTAACCTTTAAGCTACACCTTGAAGTATGGTATGCTAATACTTATACACCTGCAGTGGTACTAACAACAACAACAACAATAATAATATTGTGTTTTTGGAAAAAGAGATGAGATGATATTGAATAGAAAAAAACTTTAAAAGTACTAATTTCTTTTTTAACCTAAAAGCAAAACTATGACATTTAATCCAAAGAGAGCATAAGAGTAAATGGATGGAGTAGGAAAGAGGGTGAAGGTCCCCATGTAGTTGGGAAAAAGCTTAGATGAGTTGAGTTGAGTTTGAGTTTTAGGAAAGAGGGTGAAGGTTATAGAAAAAAAGGTATTAGTTGATAAAAGTTTCAAACCAATGTGACTTTTACAAAAAGACACTAATCAATCCAAGTTTCTAAACTAAGCATTTCTTGGAAAAGGGTATTAATTGATCAAAGAGTCTCTTAATGGTTAATACAGGTAATTGTTGCAAATAGTTAGGCATTTCAAAAATAAAAAATTGTAACAATCCTTCATTATTTTCAAAATAATAAAGTACTAAAAAATGTACATGCTACTATGATGTAACACTATAGGTAGACAACATGTTATAACCTATAGTTTAATATATATATCAATTTTTAAGAATAAAAGAGTTAAACATTGATATTGCTTGATAGAATTATTTGAAAGATTTCATTCACAACATATTTGAATATTGATATTTAAAGAATCATTTTTTTACAGGTCACACGCTTTATCTTGTCTTCATAAGTGCTTAGGATTATACTAGTTAGATTAATAGGAAGTGACCCTAGCTAATTTCTATACCTATATAGATATGCTTATCAAGAGTGCTTTCATTCACCCTAACATATATATCTTCAAGCATGATAAAGTTTTAGAAGTTTATCTTTCAAATTAATACAAAATCAAAAGTACATTACCTCTAAGAAATGGAATTTGCTCTGGAATTTTAAATTCTAACGATTTAATATACTTAGGAAATATAACCTTGTTACAAATTTAATTGCATACACACATGCTAAATTTTTTTTTGAACCCTTGACTTTGAATATTCAATTGATAACATCAGTAAAAGTAGGCTGCAACCATGGTCATCTAATTATACTAGTAATGATCTCATTTTGTTTGAAGTATTCTATATCTTCTCTCCTCATATAGCTTTAGTAAGAAAGTTGGGTACCATATTATTAGTCGATAGATATTTTAACATGATTATAACTTTTGTTCCTAAGTTTCTAAGAAATGATATTTTTTTCAAATATTTAAATTTATTTATGAATCTCTTATTATTTGTTAGGTGAATAGATGCCTTATTATAACAATATAAGGTTTTCGGTTTAGCTATCTCTTTATAAAAGCAATATATCTGGAAAAGCATATCATTCAAATTATATCTTTTCTTCCTAGTCTAGTTATATATTTTGACTCTATTAAAGACAGAATATATATATATAGGATGACCAATCAATAGCTTCTCTACCAAGCGTGGATCACTAATTTCTAGTATACTTAGAATCTAGCTTTCTCAAAGCCCAATTTGCATCAATATAATATTTCAAAATTGATTCAATACCAAATAAATAAATAATAATTCATAGTATTTTTTAGATGTCTTAAACTCTTATCAATTTCTTTCCAATGTCTATAAGTAATTATGAGCAAATCTACTCAACTTACCCATCGCAAATGCAATACCTGGTCTAAAACAATTCATTAAATATATCATAGTTTTAATGATTTTACTATATTTAGATTGTGCTTTTGGTTCATCTTTAAATGATACAAATTATAATGAAGATCCAAAGGTAAATTACTAGATTTATAGTCAAATGATTAAATTTTCTCAAAATTCTTTACATATAATTTATTCAGATAAAAGTATTTTTACCATCATGACTAATTAATTTAATACCTATAATAGGTCCTAATCCTTTAACTTCAAATACTTGAGAAACATATTTCTTTGTCTCATTTATAGACTCAATATTTGAAGCAAATTCTAATCAATCATCAATATAAGTGTTATTACTATGCAAGAATTTTGAGAACTTTTTGTAAATACATATAAATTAACTATGTCATTACTTTAAAAATCAAACTTCTTAATTTCTTCCTTAAACTTTTTATTTCATTATCTTGAATCTTGTTGAAAACAAAATAAGGACTTGTGAAATTTAGTATCAAAGCCTAAGATCCCTTTGATCATGCATCATTATGACTCCTAGTAAAATCTTTTTATTCCAAGTACAATAATTTTATTTTCAATATATTATTAAAATGTTTCCAAATAATACAGTATCTTATCATGACATTCTCAATACCTCTTCAATACCCTAAAATTATGTAGGATCTATGAGCAATCATTATATTTCTGGAACAATATCTTTTTACTATATAAGTTAACGAGGTAGAATAAGATATATATATATATATATATATATATATATGGAACAATATCTTTTTACTATATAAGTTAACGAGGTAGAATAAGATATATATATATATATAATAGCAGACATACTAGAGTAATAAATTTTTACTATGTTTATGTGAGATAGGATATATTTAAATATTATATGTAGATATATCTACTATATATCTATCTCACATATATAGAATAGATATATAGATATATATTATAGCAGATTGGCTAGAGTAATAATTTTTTACTATGTTTATGTGAGATAGGCTATGAAATACTTAAATATCTTTGTTTGAGTTCTTTCAAGTCAAAATAGGATGAAAATCCAGCAATAATTTCTATCTATATGTATTTCATTAGGTGAAATAAGATACACTCAATTTAATATTATCTATAAATATATCTATATATCTATCTCACATATATAATAAGATATATATATATATAACAAATAGAGAAGAGTAATAACTTTTTACTATGTTTATGTGAGATAGGCTAGGATATATTAAGTATATCTTTATTAGGATTCTTTTAGGTCAAAATAGGATAGAAGTCCAAAAATAATATCTATCTATATATGCATTTTATTAGGTGAAATAGGATATACTCCAGTTGAATGATTATGATATACTAAACCAAGAATTATTGCACTATAAATAAAAGATTAAACTAGGATTCTTAAGGGTATTTTTGGATAACAAACTTCATAAGGCCCTTTATAAAAGCCTTTTCAAAAGACAGATTGATTCTTACACCATTACACTAAAATATTTTGATATTTAAATTATCAGGAGCAAGGAAGAGATGACAACAATGAAATGGTGGCCATTTTGTTACTTGCTTATGGTTTCAGCCTTTATAATGTGCTCTTTTTCATATACAGGTAAAAATATTTGAATCGATATTTCATGCTCTCAATCAAGAATTTTTTTGGTTAGTTGAAATAAAATAAAGGAAAATTGTTTGTTTCTAGGCGTGAACTATTTTTTGTCATGATTTTTTTTGAGAATATAATATGAATTGCTACCATCCAAGTCCTTTATTGTATCTTTCTTAGTAGATAAGGAATGCCATCCATTAATTATTTTTGGCATCAAATAACTAAATCATGGAATTTACAATAACTAATGTTTTATTTATTTTTATGCATTTTATGGCGATAAAATCATATTGAAGGATGCATATAGATTGACATACATATATATCAACTTAGTATATTAATAAAAATAGCTGCATGAAATAGTATGAAAATATTTAAATAATACAGAAAGAATCATATTCTTTTACCATTTCATTTCTTTTATACAAATTCTTACAAAATAATTAAAAGCCCTTAGTTAAAAGAAATATTAAAGTTTTTTTCTAAATCAAAAGGAAATTGAATGAAAGTCTTTGTAGCTATTTGAATGGCACCATTATCCCTTTGATATGTAAGGCCACTAGATTATGAAGTAAACCTTTTGTACAAAATAGAGAATAGTTTTGTTTCACCCTGCTATAAAAGATAGATTTCATCATATGTTTTTGTATAATTAATTAATATTTGATTGAGTTTATATTTTATAAAAAATATTCTTTATATTTAAGCAACTGAAAGTATTTTTAGATTTCAAGTAGACTATAAAATTCTTAATTGTTTGCTCAGACCATTTGATTATTACTCTCAATAGAGGAAGCAGTATAAATGAAACAAGTGGATTTGTACTAAACTATGATAAATCAAAAGAGAATAGAAAAATATCGATAATTATTTTGCATCCATCTTTTATGAATAAAATATGAATAACATCTTCTAGTTTTCTTTCCCTCTAGACCAACCAATTGATATCCAACCATCATTTCATGAGCATTGATTTTCTTTCTCCTCTTTTTTTCTTAGAACATTATTATTTTATCCATGTTTATTGTCTTTCTTTATTATCTAACCTGGTATTTTCACTATTTAACGTGAAGAGTAGAATGTATCATTTTTTTTCTTTTCCTAATTATTTTTTAAATACCTATTAACCACCTAATTTTATTCTTAGAATAGAATTAGTTTTAGTATTCTTATTGTGTATATACTTTTGGTCCTTTTAGCATGATCATAAATCTAGATTAGCTTTTCAAAATTTTGTCTATCCCATCTACCGACCCCTTGGATTAAGTTCCTAGTTCCGCTATTGTATTTATCATTCTAATTAACTATTTCTCTCTCTTTCTTTCATACAGAACCAACAAGCATTGGATTAGATGATACTGATGTAAGTTTTCTTATCCACCTTTTACAAATAACTTATCTTGTAATCATCCTTTAAAATACTAACAAGTCTAACAAATTAAAAAATTTCTTTTGTGCATATTATTGAGAAGCTATACCATATATAAATCTACCCAATGATTTCCTTTAGTTTGTTGCAACAGAATTCATTTTCTTCTTTTCTCTAATGAAAAATACCTAAAAGAAATTAATTAATCTGCGCATTATTTTGACCAAGCATGTTTGATTGTAGTTCTAATAAAACATCTTAAAGCTAGTTGTAATTTTTGTTTTCTTTCTTAAGATGCTGGCTTTTGTTGTTACAGGCAAAGACATGGTGCATTGGAAGCCCCACAGCTTCAGACGCCGATATGCTACGTGATATAACTTACCTTTGTGGAAGAGAAGTCAGCGACTGCAGCTCTATATTTCCAGGTGGTAATTGTTTTCTGCCAAACTTTACTAGGGATCATGCGAATGTGGTGTACAATCTTTTTTACAGAGCTCATGGGTCTATAGAAGTTGCATGCTCAAAATTCTTTCAAGGTCGAGCCATATTAATTACAACTAATCCTTGTAAGTTTCAAGTTAACCTCTATGAATTAGTTTACATGCAAAGTCCATATCCTCTTCTTTACGCAAATCATATATTCTTGTAATTGATACTTCACAATTTTGAGAAGGATGGGCTAAGAAATGACATATTTGTTTTGTGGCAGCGATTGGAGCTTGCATCTTCCCATGAAGCTATGTCAAACTCCAAATAAATCATCATCAGACTTTGAAATAAAGAAGGCTCCTAGCTTCTCACTTAAGTTATTTTGTTGGTGATGATAGTACTTGTCTATTTAATTAATCAATAACTATTGCAAGTTTGATGTCATTACTTTTGATCGAAAATATTCTCTCATTTATAAATTGGTTATTGTGTTTGCATGCTTGTCTTTAAGGAAGAGCAGGATTGACATTCAACTCAAGTTAAATGGGACTCAGTAATTTCTTCTAACATGGGCCACAACCCTGTGTACGCCATATTAGAATTATAGGTCCTATGGGATTGGATTGGTATGGCACTGCCAATCCAATCTTATGAGGCTGAAAAATCTAGAGGATATGGCAATTTATATTTTTTGGTTTTATATTCTGATCAAATGGTAGGACCCACGATTTATCAATTCTACTTTTATGCACTTAGATGTGATGAGATTGGATTGTATTATTATGAAAACAATTCAATCCTATCATTCACAATCCAATCCCATCCAATCTGCCATCCTAAATGTGCTCTCAATAAAATGGCAATGCATGGATCCTAAATCATCCCCATCTTTGCTATTTAAACATGGTTATCTAAAGGGTTAATAACACGTATCTTTAACAAAACAGAAAAAGAGATTAGTGATGGTTGCAAAGTAGATATTTGAATTATTAGGATTTAAGGATCTCTTATGTGTAATCAAAACATCAAATATCAACAATAATATTTTCACGAAAAAAGTTCAAAAGCTCCGAAAGCTTAGGTCTGTGCCATCACAA
Organism: Calamus simplicifolius; assembly: GCA_900491605.1. Classification (NCBI taxonomy): domain Eukaryota; kingdom Viridiplantae; phylum Streptophyta; class Magnoliopsida; order Arecales; family Arecaceae; genus Calamus; species Calamus simplicifolius. The sequence goes on along the minus strand of UESW01004431.1, from coordinate 454,322 downwards.
GCCATCATTGGGCTTTAGGCCCACACAAACCAACTACATCAAAATTAAAATCACAACAGTTAATAACAGCTCACATATGAAAATTTTCCAATATGAACAACTAATCTTAACGATATGGGAGGGGACCTAGAGCAAATGGGATATTGAAAACCTGATTGGCTTATGTTGAAATTGAATTTATTCGGAAATCTGATTTCAAATGTAGTCAAGCCCTTGGCTTGAAGTCTCAAGCCAAGGATGCAACAATCATCACATACTAATAAGGCGTAACTTTATAAGTACGTAAGGCATCCATCAACATGATATTATTAATAAGTAGCATGGGAAATAAAATTTAGTTTGTTAATAATTTGAATTACATCGCTCTCAATAAATATATTTTGATAAAAAAATGATCCTATGATGAAAATTCTCTCACCCAATTAAACTATCTCCTATCAATTTTCTAATATGTCTGCTAATTTGAATTTGAAACAGTTTAGTAAGTGACGATCACCTTTCATGAGATTGATGCCTTACACCCTTGACCAACATGACATGCCTAAAATAGATCAATTACACGACTATCCATCGGCCATAGCAATATTTTTGTAGTGAAAATCTTCTTCCCTCCTGCTGCTAGGGCCGTTATGGTCTCTAATAATAATGCAGCTCTGCCATTTTCTAATACATTGCCGAAGAATTTATCTTCAAAGTTCCTTGGAGTAGGGGTTCTCAGGTGAAGTTAATCACCATTGAAGATCAAAGGATGTTATCGAACCCTAGTTTCTCAGGCTTTAGAGCATATATTAGATATTGCTGTAGAATATTGGGTGGCTTGGATCTTTGACCAATGTACAATGAGATTGGAAGGATGAAACAACCTTAGAAAATCCCCTCATTCTAGTCCATCAAAAACCATAGCAATATAGTAGCACAGATTTACATGCTCCTCATATATAGGCAGGGGTGGCAAATGGATTGGATCGGATCATAAATGGATTCGATTTAATGTAAATTATAATATTACTATCTGAACTCGATCCATTATTAAACGGGTTGGAATTTTAAATCCGAACTTAACTTATTTAATAAACAGGTAATCCAAATCAGTCTGTTTAGCTCATTTAACCTGTTAACCAAAAATAAAAAGATCATATGTCAATCTTTTTAACTTTTTAAACCTGTCAACCAGTAATATAAATGGGTTGGATAAATGCTTTAACTCAATCTGATTTGATCCGATTGGTTATTTAAACAGATTAAGGATATTAAACTAGAATCTGACCCATTTAATATATAGGTTTAGATGGGTCAATCTGTTTACGGTCCAAACTTATTTACCCCAAATCCAAATTCAAACTCATTTATGATAAATAGAATATGGATCAGATAAACAGATTGGATCCATTTTTGCCACCCTTATATAGAGGATGAGAAAAGTAGTACTGAATTCCTTCATAAGTTCTTGAAATGAGTGGCATGGAATGGTACCTCAGTGGTGGTGAATGCTAAATTTTAAGCCTCATGAGCAATTGGACAGTGAAACACCGCATGGTTAATATCTCTCCCCGTTTTGGCAAAGGTGAATACTGAGAAATAAGCACTCTCCTTCTAGCCAAGACAATCCGACGACGTAGTCTATCCCAAGCGATTTTCCATAAAAACAAGCATATTCTAGGTGCACTATATAAGCGGACTAGCTTGAGAAAAAAATAATTATGTGGACTCCAAAGGCCCATCGCGTGGTACTGGACTACCTGTGATGCCCCTCCCAATAGTTCCACATTGAAAAATTAGGAGTTGGTTAAGTGGTTTATATATTGTAAAGCAAGAATGATAATGCACCAATTGGATCCTTTTTGGGCTGTAGTGGCCCAAGTTGGTGTGAACCTTGTCCGTCTTATTTTTTTGTAATGAAACGGGCCCATGGGCCCGGGTCGTTACAATATGGTATCAGAGCCTCGCACCAGTCTAAAGTGCAGGAGCTAAGTGCCAACAGGGCAAAGTGCTACATCCATGAGGGATGGGTGGCTGGCCACCTCTAGAATCCTGCCTGCCTGGTGGTTGTGATCAATTGCCCCTGGCAACGAGGATGTCGCCTCTGCAAGGGGGTAGATTGTGATGCCCCTCCCAATAGTCCCACATTGAGAATTAGGAGTTGGTTAAGTGGTTTATATATTGTAAAGCAAAAAGGACAATGCACCAATTGGATCCCTTTTTGGGCTGTGGTAGCCCAAGTTGGTGTGAACCTTGTCCGTCTTGCTTTCTTGTAACGAAACGGGCCTGGGCCCGGGTCGTTACACTACCACTAAACTAGATGCCGAATTATAATTGAAAACTCAATGGGGTTATGGATCTAACCTTGAAAACTGGCACTGGGGTTGGAACTTAATTAAAATACGAGTTTGGGTTCAGGCATGGACATGAATATATACATCCAAATTGCATGGAGTCTCATGGATTAAATGTGCATTTGTTTCAGCTGCTATCAATAACCCTATGAATGCTCCATGGCTATAGCTGGACAAAATTTAAGTGTTCATTATTGTTGTGCTCGCCGGTATCGTAGATCCTAGCTTCGAGGAATAAGAGTTTAAGAGAAAAACATAATGATGAAAGAAAAAAGAGAGAGCCTGCAACTATTAGACACGCTTATGGGCTGAGTTATCTTGAACATCCCGACGACTTTGATCGATCCAAGATCTAAACTTGAGCTCAGATTTAAAGAACATGGTCCAAGTTCAAGCTTAAGAAATTGAGGCACAAATTCGTTCGATCACGATGATTTTAAGTCTGTCGTAGCCTGAAGAGACAAACCTGGGATGAAGTTCAATCCTTCCTGCGTTCATGAGTTGATGCCATTCATAGGCCAGGCCTAGTCCGGACTATCGGTTGGTTACTTGGTTACGGAAAAATCTTTCTGCACGGCGCTTAGTGCAGAACAAGGGCACTATGCATGATGTCTGTGCGTGCACATGCATGCCAAAGATAGAAATATTTTTTTTTTTTGACATGTGTGCATGCATGCACCGCACGCTAATCATTACGCGTAGTGCAGCTCTTGTTGCACCGCATGTGGTGCAACAAGACTATTTCCTTGGTTACAATCAATGTTTTGAAAATCAGATCGGATCAACTGGTCTAACTGGTCCAACTAAGAACCAGTCATCAGTTCGATCCAGTTTTATTATTAAAGTTAACTTTTATGTGACCTGATGAAAACCGAAAAAACCCATTGAACCGAACGGATTTCGAATTGGTCCAACTTGGTTTTTAATTTTTTTTAATTTTTCATTTGAATTATATTTATATTTTATTATTTATATTATTAAATTAAAAATTAATTATATATTATTAGGTTCGACTAAATCGATATCGAACCAATTGACTCACAATCCAAATGTTAAGTCGGTTCGTTGTTTTGGTCCGATTTTCAAAACATTGGTCACATCCTTGTAATAAACTTCAGCACACGTAAGACTGGGCTAGGTCTATGGTGACCCGAACATAACGAGCAATGACAGTTGAGCAGGGTTGGATTGAGACCCCAATTCTTAGGAAAATCTTTGTGTACCGTGCGCAGTATAGGACGTGCGCACCATGCGTGGTGATTAGTCTTTTCGCACAGACTTAATAAAGAATATTTTTTGTTCTTTTTGTACAGCATGCGCAGCCGTATGCGCATAGTGTGCACATTTCTGCACCACTCACGGTATACAAATAGTTTTTGCAATTCTTATTGCCATACCTACTTAAGAAATTAGCTCTTCGGATTGGCTTGGGCTAAGAGCCAAACCAAATGATCGAAATGAACTGATTCCGATTGGTTTAGTTCAGTTTGGAAAACCTTGTTGGCAACGATTGCCTAAGATTTTGATGGAAACTTGCTCTTGAACAAATTAAAAATTATGCTAAAGCCACCTTTCTTGGATTGAAGTTGATAGGTTTTAATACACGAGTTTGTACTTTGGCAACATTTTTCACATGCCGGTCTAGTCAATCCATTTGGCTGAGACCGACCGTAGTTGACTAATTTAATTTTTTATACAGTTAAAATAGTGCATTTTTGCGACAAAGGCCTTCTAGGGACGAGTACTAATTAATCTTAACCAAGATCGATCGGAGTCAACCCTTCTCAGGAGTGGTTCGGGGAGGAACGAATCATTAGCTGATAGGTAAGACACAAGCTTCAATTAACAAATATTTAATTAAAACAAAGTATTTTAATTACTGATGAGGGGTAAAATCGTCATAGCATTGTTACCGCTCATATCGGCGATGGGATCGCGCCCAGTCCAAATGCCCACGACATTCTAGCGACAAGAGTCTCCTCATTATGAAGAAAGAGAACAAGAGGGAAAAAAGGGGCCACGTCATGTGCGTGGGTTCTCCTAAGGGCCCCCTCATTAATATCCGTCAAATCAATAAGCCAGAGCATTCAATGATGCAGAAACAGTCATAATAACTTGGCCAGCATTTAATGGAATAAAAAGAGGAGAGAAAATATAGTTCGGCAAGTATAGTTCGGCCAACATGCCTCGGCAAATATAGTTTGGCCAACATGCCTCGGTAAATATAGTTCGGCAAATATAGTTCGGCAAATATACTTCGGCAAACATGCATCGGTAAATATGCTTTGGCCAACATACCTCGGCACTCTAGCTCGGTTTCCGCAATCGCGCTATGACTTTCGCACCAACGCAATTATGGCCTCATAAAAGCATGTGCATTTACCTGCTTTAAGGCATTTAATGCCTTATCTCCTTCCATCATTAAGGCATTTATGGCTGCAATGTTGCCCCTTGGCACTTTTTGCGTAAGGAAGGATGGCGTCATAAAGCCGAGACAAAGAGTTCTTGACTCCATGCTTCACAGAAGTCCGACTCGGCCAACCACATTGTACTTCGGCAGGTTCGGCCAACCTTATGCCTCGGTAACCCGAGCTATTCTTATGCTACTGCCATCAAGGCCAGACCATTCCTCGGCCATTCGATCCGAGCTACTTCAGACCTCTGCGGAATATGGCATGGGAGAGTTCAAATTCACTATAACAGAATAAGATTTCAAACAGGAATCATGCCAACGTGGCCTAGGACCTGCAATAGTGGCCTAGGGACCACACAGCCATTGAGTCTCGATCCATCGGCTAGCTCTCCCGCCTCCCAGCCGTCGATCCTCTAACTAACCAGATACGGATCCTACCGGCCCTGTAACAACCTGATTCGAATCCGTTTCGAATCCCAACAACTTTCAGACCTCATCCAGAGCACGTCCAAGAAGTCAGGTGACCGCCTATAAATACTACCACCCTCAAGCCTCTCAGGTACGGCTAATTCTACGCCCATTTTCTATTTACAGTTCTTACACTCCGCCATGAAAGCTCCCACGAGAGCTCGGAGGAACTCTTCCCGGGGGATCCTTCTCCCCATATTTGTTGATTGCTGATCTCCACTGACTTGGGCATCGGAGGGTCTTCCGCAGAGGGCCACCCCCAATGCCTCTCGCATGAGGACTGTCTTGTAGGTCCCCCCGGAGGGAGCCCGTGCTGCAGCCCGATCGCGCCCGAGCCGGAGGACGGATTTCAGCGGCAACAGATTGGCGCTAGAGGAAGGGCCTCAAGTCCCATTAAACTTGAAAAAAGGAGACAAGGATCTCGATCTGGAAGAGAACCTCTCCAATGGCTAATAGGAGAAGGGCAACTTCTGAAGCCCCGGACCAGGTCGCCTCCCAGAGACCGATCCGATGAGTATCGTGGCACTGCCGCTGCCACCAGCTGAGACTCCATCGCCACCAGCTATCCCAGTGACCCAGGACCCGTTCGCCACACTGGTCCAGCAGGTCCAGGCCCTGACCCGTCTAGTTCAGGAGCGCCATACAGCTCCCCATCCAGTTATGCCTCCTCGAAGAGGCCGCAGCTCCTCTTTCTCCAGCCACTTCTTCTGGTCCGCATGGAGTTGCGGACCCCCCATATCAACCTAAGGAGGCAAGACCAGTCCCGCAAGGGGGCTACGAAAAGGATCTCCCCAGATCTCGGCGGGCCCGATTCATCTCTCCGGTGTCCTCTCGCCACGACTCGACGCTGTCTCCGCCTTCTCCTTGCCTTGGCACAACAGATCGGCTTCCATAGCCGCGCTATGCGCACCAAGGCGTTTATGGCCTCATAAAGGCCATGTGCATCTACCTGCATTTAATGCCTTATCTCCTTCCATCATTAAGGCATTTATGGCTGCAGCGTTGCCCCTTAGGCACCTTTTGCATGAGGAAGGATGGCGTCATAAAGCCAAGACAAGGAGTTCTTGACTCCATGCTTCACAGAAGTCCAACGTCCAGCTTCAACCTCGGCCAGTGGATCTACCGCACCACACAGAGAGTCCCCAAAGGCGAGACCCCGTTACGGATGGCCTTCGGCGTAGAAGTTGTCATCCCCGTGGAGATAGGACCCCCCTATCTGTGGATGCTATCATGCCTCCAGAGTCAAAGGGAGATCCTTCTCGCCCGGCGACCCTATTCTCCGGAAAGCATCTGTCTCCAAAACCGCTGGAGCAAGGAAAACTGGCACCAAATTGGAAAGGCCCCTACCAAGTGGTGGAGATCATTGGACCGGGAACCTACAAGCTGCAAGATCTAAACGGAAAGT